>PISX010003696.1:0-133219 GCA_004024625.1 Mellivora capensis
CCCCCCCCCAATTTCCCTCAACTCCCTTCTCCTCTCCATCTCCCATGTCCTCCGTGTTATTTGTTATGCTCTCTCTATTTTAAGATGGAACTGAATCCTGCCCTTGGAGAGCTATCCCTTGGATGCTCGGTTTCAGGCAGAACAGATTGTACATACGACCCACTTCCCCTTTTCTTATCTACTCCTCCACCCCATCGTTTCTGTGGAGCCTGGAGATTTTATCCAGCAATGTAAGGTATGCTGGTGGACTCTGTTCTCACCTGTTTGTTCTAGCCACTTGGGAGAAGGAAGATGGCGTCGGATTCTGGAATCCTGTATGGCCCTGCTCTTCTCCTTCTTCAGGAGCCTGCAGTTGTCTCCTGTAGTAATAGTATCTTGCATTGTGTGGTGTGGCTTCCTACCCTCCCAGAAGGGTTGCCCAACAGCGGGAGAGTCAGAGAAGGGGAGCAAATGGGGTATTTCTACCCTTTCCCTGCCTCCACGGCATCTCCTGTGGCTGCTGCCTCTCCTTCCTGCCCCGCTCGCACCCCCCCTCCGCTGTCTCAGCCCCATGGGCAGCCCTGGCCAGAGCTCTCCCGCCTCCCGGGTACCCCAGCTTCTGGCTCCAGCAAAGAGACCTTGTCTGGCTCTGCCTCCAGCCAAGGAGAGCAAGAGCTTCCTTTTCTGCTCTGGGTTGCTTCGCAGTCCCTCCCTCTATCAAACTCTGTCCCTCTATCAAACTCCCTCACTTAAAGGTCTTTAAGTGGTTTCGGTTTTCTGATTGGACCCAGATAGATGCATATAGCATCTCACAATTAAAAGGAACTTTCTGTTCCCTGGTCTCATTCTTATTTTTATGTGTACAACCTCAGGGAAGACTTCAAGGTGGGTCCCATTACACCATGCTGCAAACAGTAAAAAAAAGATAGAGGGAAAACTATATTGCCCAGAGTCCTGTATTAAGGTCACATGTTTCAGGGGAGACAAGGGCCCCATTTTTTTGGAATCCCAGCTTCACAGAATATCTGAAAGACTTCTGGAACATATTTCACTCCTCTGAGCCTCAATTTCTGTGTCTCTGAAGTTTTCTTACATAAAGCACTTAGCGCTGTCTGATACCTAGTAGCAGCTCATTGTCCAAAGTTCCTAGGGTCGTTAGTAACGACCCTAGGAACTTTCTACCATCCTCTGGTTAATTGATCCAACAAATAACTGGCCTTTTCCGCTGTCTCTACAAACATACTGTTCTCCAAGGCTCTTTGCAGCTTACAGGTCTCAGATGCTCAAACATTCCTGCCTTCCTCACCTGAGGCCCGTATTCAATAAACTTCAGTCAGGTTGGGTCCCAGACCTAGCTGACTTCTACATCTTCTCATGAGAAGTCATTAATGATGCTTAAGCTTCAGAATCCCTCACCGCTCAGACTCCTTCCAAAGCCCTGAGAGAAACACGATCAACGTGTTTAGATTTCTTTTTTTAAAGATCACGATTTCTTTTTAAATTTTTTTAAAATTTCAATTTCTTGGGGCACCTGGGTGGCTCAGTGGGTTAAAGCCTCTGCCTTCAGTTCAGGTCATGATCTCAAGGTCCTGGGATCGAGCCCCGCATTGGGCTCTCTGCTCAGGAGGGAGCCTGTTTCCCCCTCTCTGCCTGCCTCTCTGCCTACTTGTGATCTCTCTCTTTCTGTCAAATAAATAAATAAAATCTTAAAAAAATAAATAAAATTTCAATTTCTTTTTAAAATTTTTAAATTAGTAAACTGGATTTTTTTTTGAGAGCCATTTTAGGTTCCTAGCAAAATTGAGCAGAAGGTACAGAGAGTTCCCTGAGACCCCCTGCCCCCTCCCCCCTCCCCCATGCACAGCCTTCCCCACCATCAACAGTCAAAGTTATATTGACATATCATCATTGCCCAAAGCCCATAGTTGTTTGGGTTCATTCTTGCTGTTGTCCATTCAGTGAGTTCTGGCAAGTGTGTGATGTGCGTACATCCTTGTAGTATCATGCAGAACAGTTTCCTTGCCCTAAAAATCCTCTGTGCTCCACCCATTCATCTCTCCTTCCCTTATAATCCCTGCCACCTACTGATCTGCTTACTGTATCCATAGTTTTGCCTTTTTCAGAATGTCCTGTAGTTGGAATCACACAGTAGGTAGCCTCTTCTGATTGGCCTCTTTCACTTAGTAATAAGCATTAGAGATTATTCCATGTCTTTTCATGGCTTGATAGCTCATTTGTTCTTTGTGCTGAATAATATTTATTCTCTGGATGTACCACTGTTTATCCACTCACCTACTGGAGGATACACTGGCTGCTTCCAGGTTTAGGCAATTTCTGTATAAAGCTGCTATAAACATCTGTATGTGGGATTTTTTATGGACATAAATTTTGAACTCCTTTGAGTAAATACCAAAGAGCACAATTGCTGGACTGGGTGGTCAGCATCTGTTTATGTTTTCCAGACTGTCCAAACTGTCTTCCAATGTGGCTGTTCCATTTTGCTTTCCCACCAGCCATGAATGAGAGTCCCTGTTGTTCCCCATTCTTGCCAGAATTTGGTGTTAGTGTTTTGGACTTTGGCCATTCTAGTAAG
Source organism: Mellivora capensis (assembly GCA_004024625.1). Classification (NCBI taxonomy): domain Eukaryota; kingdom Metazoa; phylum Chordata; class Mammalia; order Carnivora; family Mustelidae; genus Mellivora; species Mellivora capensis. The sequence goes on from PISX010003696.1 coordinate 2,573, forward strand.
CAATGGTATCTTGTTGTTCCTTTAATTTGCAATTCCCTAGTGACCTATGTGGCTGAGCGTCTTTTTGAATGCTTGTTTGCCATCTCTGCATCTTCTTTGATCAGGTGTCTTTTGTCCATTTTTAAAATCTGGTTGCTCATTTTCTTATTCTTGAGTTTTTGTTTTGTTTATTGTTGTTGTGGAGATGGAAGGGGGAGGGGCAGAAGGAGAGGAAGAGTGGATCTTAAGCAAGCTCCACGGCAATACGGGGCTCAGTCTCATAACCCTGAGCTCATGACCTGAGCTGAAATCAAGAGTCAGACGCTTCACTGACAAAGCCACCCAAGTGTCCCATTATTGTTGATTTTTAAGAGCTCTTTGTATATTTTAGACAAGTTTTTTTTTATCAGATATGTCTCATAATGTTTTTAAACATCTTTCAGAATAAAATATTTTAATTGTAGTTGGTTAAAACCACTGTCTCTTTCCACTCTCCCTGAATGTAAGGGGTCATTGAAGTGACTGAAAGGGAAGTCAAGTTAGGGTTAAATTCAGAATAGATTAAATGGGTTGCATTTGCGTGATTTGAAGTCATTTCTATGTGAAGATATATCTAGCCACAACAATGTACAAATGGCTTTCAGGAATGTTCCTACCATCCAAGACTCCAAGGCCTACTCACTGATGTTGTGATCTACAGGTGCGTGTCCTAAGTATGAGCATGCCTGTGGTGCCTGGCACCAGGGGTATGTAGGTCATGGGAGAGGCACAAAGTTTGAAATATATGGAGCCAGGGGCTAGTCTGGAAAATTCTCTCCATCTTCAGATGGGTAAAGCTGGGAGGATTCAGTTGAATGAGAGTTTTTTTTTTTTAAAGTTCTTTCTAACAGGAACATGCTTGAAATTGTAATTTTAATAAATGAAATATTTTAAAAGGGCTCCGGGTGGATCAGTTGGTTGAACAACTGCCTTCAGCTCAGGTCATGATCCCAGAGTCCTGGGATCAAGTCTCGCCTCAGGCTCCCTGCTGAACAGGGGGTCTGTTTCTTCCTCTGACCTTCCCCCTCTCATGCTTGCTTGTTCTCATTCTATCTCTCTCTCTCAAATAAATAAATAAAATCTTAAAAAAAAAAGAAAGTGTAGCTTTAACAGATATACATATCCTGGATCTTCTTTTTTATTTGAGTAAATCATATAAAATAGAATTTATCCATTTCTGTGGCCATGTGCAGACCCCCATAAATGGTGAGAAGTTGCACGTGTAATGTATTCCAAATATTTTTTAAAAACTTGATCAACATTGCTAAAGAAAATGATGAATTACTCTAATCCTCCCATAGAAGACATCATTGCAAAAAGATTGTCATATAAAGAAGTGATTAAGAATTTGCGGCCAGAAGCTACAAGAGAAAAGTATTTCAGCCTTACGAGAGGTAGTTAATGAATAAAAACATGATCTTTTTCTCTGGGTTTCGTAATATTTGCCATCTTTTCACCTTTTGTAAAGGTGGAAACTTGCAGTTTCTCCTATTTGAGATCAATATCTATTTTTGTGTGTCATTTTCTCTGTAACTTGGTTTTCTTTCAAATGGGCCCCCAACTTGGGAGAGCTGCAGACCCCCCAAAACTAGGATCTCCTCCTTCTTATGACTGTAATTACACAATTTAAAAACACTTAATGGAAGCCAGTGAAAACCGAGAGTGCAAAGAAAGAATCACACGCATGAAAATGAAATGGCATGCTTTGGAAACATGTGGTCAGATGTGAGATGTTGAAGACAAAGCAGTTCAGCATGGGTGAGTCTGGGGGGGTCAGATAATCTAAATAACACCAGAAAGATTCTTCCTTGAAGCTGCTTTGCAGTGACTTTAATATCTCACTTACCTCAAAGAAGCCCAACTGGACCTGCAGATAAGACCTTGTTGTGTGTTTTATGCAAGATGGCAACCAGGCATACAGGGGAGTAGGGGTTGGGTGGGGTGGGGGGAGGGGGTGGCATTTTCTTTTGTTAATTCCCTTCTCAGATGAACGCTTCAGGCGGTCTTTCATTGCCATTTCTTCTTCTGGTCCACCTACTTTGCTATAAGATGGGTAAACTGAGGCCCAGAAAAAGAAAATGTATTTCCCAGGGCCACACAGTCATGGAGCCACGGAGCCAAGGCCCCAGCTCTCCAGGGGGCTGTCCTTCTGTCTTTCCACTAGCAGGGGTTAGTGGGCTTGAGGAAAGGGGAAGGTAAGCAGGAATTTGAAGCTCTCACAGGCTAAACTTGGTAGGGCATTCATGAGGAGGAAATGGGAGGGAAGTCTCAGAAACCCTCAAAGGCCCTCTGAGTACCTTGTGCCGCGTCCTCTCCGTGAGGGGACTCTCACCAAGACTGTGCTCTGAGACCAAGGTAAAAGGTGGCAATCAAGTGGTGAGCTAAAGTGGCTCCCTTGGCCAGCTTCACCCCTTCCCCAAATACAGCCACGTCCTCTTGGGTAGAGAACAAGGTATAAACACCAAAACCAAAATCAACCATCTAGGGCTGGTTACCATGGCAACCACCTAAGTTCTGGATTACTCGAGTGACCAAGCAGGAAAGAATCTGGAAGGTGTCTTGCCACCATATTGGAGGACAGGCCTTATTCCCAGTGTGGAAGGGTTACTGCCTCAGGGACTGCCTCAGTCTGCCAGTGAGAACAGACAGGTGAGGGCCTGGGGTGTTCACATTTGGGGCCGTGGGGACCTGGCTGGCCGGGGGATCTGTGGTGGCATGGACAGGTCACCTTGGCTTGATGGATTCGCTATTGCTTCTTTGTGGAGATGGGTTCATCTCCTGTGGCCTGGGTTCAAAGATCAGAGGGCAACTGGGCAGCACCTCCTTTCTCCCTCCCTCTCGGGGGCACTAGGACTCTGAGCCAGTCTGTCTGGAGAACCCACTGTTTTCCGTTTGGAGACTTGGGCTCTGATTACCCATGGGGATCAGCATTCCAGCTGTCTGGAATAAAACCCCCAGCTCTTTCAAATCTCCAGTTAAAGCCTGAGCCTCAATAAAAGTTATCAGGCTCGGTTTGGGACAGGGGACCCACACCTTCTGCGCAGTCCTGGGAAGCTATAATGAGGCTTTGCTAGGAGGCCCAGACCTGGGGCTGGGGCCTGCTGCTGAGCCCCCTGCTCTGAGGACACATGAAAATGAGGTGTGTGTGTGTTAGCTGAGACCCAGAGCCAGCAAAGGATGTCTTTACCGCTCCATTCACAAAATTCCTTACCAGAAGGAATGGAGATGCAGGCGTTATGGAGAAGTTCCATTTTCAAGGCCTCAGTAGAAAAGAAAGAGTTAAATAATTAGAAGTGACTGCCTTCTGGCAGCTTCCTCGAAACGTATGTCACTTAGACAAAATTCCTTGTATGTGGAGGGGATACACAGTTATTTGGGAAATAAATGAAGGAATGAAGTATGGCTTTCCTTATCAGTGCATTTCCAGAACTGATGATCTGATCGATTCTGTAATCTGTCCTTGCAGTGAAAAAGGCAGGCAGCTGGCCAAAGAATGGGAAGGAAGATTTGGATTCAGAACACTTTCCCAAATCTGCCCTTTCCTTGCTCCCAAGCTCCCGTTTTGCAGGATCTTTAGAGCGGGGCTTGAAACTCCCTGACCTACGGGAGTCAGAGGGTGCTATGGGAGCAAAGCAGACAGGGGCAGGGAGTGGAGGGGACTCTGATGATCTGGGCAACCCATGTCCCCTCCGAAGGGCACAGCCCCTGCCCAAGCCCACTAACTGTTGCCGGGCAGGATCTTAGGTCCGTGTTGCCAAATCTTCTGGCTTTTTAAGAGCTACCAGAACTCCACATGATTTAGTGTGAAATCTGCTGCCTTTGAAAATATGGGCGACTTATTCAGTTGTTTTAAAGCATCAGGTGGTTAAGCAAAAGCCCGGCTGAGGGCCACATCTGGACTCGAGAGGTCCGTTAGTAAGCTCAGATTTATCACTTGGCTTCCTCTATTCGTTGCCCTTTTGTGGGGGGACGTGCTCAGCCTAGTTCGAGAAGGGTGAGGAGGGCTTGGGCAGTGGGCAAAGGCAGGGCACACCCAGCATGCCAGGCACGGAGAGCAGAAAAGCCTATTGCACTTGGGACAGGGACTGCAAGAGAGAGTGCCTCCTGTACATCTTGGGGTTGGGGACAGGTGGGTAATGTGACGAGAGCTGTCAGAGGGGAGTCAGCTGGGGCGGTGGCATGGTGAGGGGTTGGTCATTGCTTGCAAAGGAGCCATTTTACCAACCAGGTGAAGAGTGGGTTAATGGGCTTGATCACCACTGGAGTTGTCTTGAAACATGAAGCCAGATGGTGCTTCCTTAAGCTCTTCTTCTGGAGCCAGACTGCCAGGATTCAAACCCCAGCTGCCTCCACTTACCAGCTGCATTGCCTGAAACTACTTATACCCTCGTGCCTCAGTTTCTGTGCCTGTAAAAATGGAGACGATCATCACAGACCAGATTGGAGACTTAGGGAGCTCATTCACGTCACAGGCAGGCGAGCACTCCGCCAATGTTCCCTCTTTCAAATACGACCCCTCCTTTCGCTGTTGCCTAGACAGCCAGACACGTCCATCTGTGATGTCTGCTACTGGCCCTGGGAAACCACGGGCCGGTAGTCAGGGGTTTAAAAGCTCTTTTCCAGAGCTGAAGATTCTGATTTCTTAGCTGTGCAGAGAGGAAATAAAGCCTTGCTCTTCTAAATGGACTGGGAGAAGTATGAAATTACGACTAAGTCCGTTTGGAGCTTTTGTGCAGGGCTTTCACGAAGGATCAACCATTAATCATGGGCAATTACTCTGACCTTGGGTGAACTGCAGTCTCTTGAACATGGACAATTTCACTCCCTGGGGGTCCGGAGATGCAAAGCCGTCTGCTAGCCATCCAAGCCCAGAGAACCAGGTCCGTGGCCTCTGGTCTGTATTGTCTATGTCTCAGCCTTGGACTCTTCCCCTCTTTCCAGGGTCTGCTTTCAGACCCAAATGCCCTCCCAGAAGGAGTGGGCAAGAACAGGAGAGGGAGAATCAGGTGAAACCGGTCTTTGCCCAAAGTGTATGGACAGGTGGTTTAACCTCTCTCATTGCCTCAGTGTTTCCATTTTCAAGTTGGGGTGAATAATGTCTGTCCAGTCAGTTTATTGTGTGGATGGATAGATGTTATGGGTGGTGCTGATGTGACTGTCCCACTGGGCAAGAGGACTCCACACTGTGGGGCTCCTGGTTGCTTCCTTGGGGATCTGACAGCCAGAGCTCAACGGATGATCGCTGCTTTTGTCTCTGCCCAATGACTGGCCACCCTTGGCAGCCCCCCCCCCACCCACCTAGGAACTGGGGCGAAAGCCTTCAGAGCCCATCCCCGATAGAGGATGGGATTTTGATTGATGGGTTTCCTTCCTCCTCCCCTCACCCCAATTCTACCCCCCCACCTTCTTTGCCTTCCTCCCTTCCTCTCCTCTTCCCATACGTGAGCACCTGTCTCAGCCAGGCATTGCGCCTGAACCCGGTGGAACATGAAAGTGTGTCTACCTTCATGCCACACCACAGTGTGACATTACACTAGTCATTTATATGTTGTCTGTCTCTTCTCTTGTGGGAATCATCACCCGGATGATTAATCCATCAAAAGTCCTTCATGTTTCAATTCTTATTTCTTTAAACTTTTCTTTAAAAGATTTATTTATTAGAGAGAGAGCACGAACAGGGGGAGGGGCAGAAGGAGAGGAAGGGAATCCTCAAGCAGACCCCACACTGAGCGAAGACAGAGCCCGTGGTGGGCTCAATACCATGACCCTGATATCACGACCTGAGCCAAAATCAAAGTCAGGTGCTCAACCAAATGAGCCACCGCAGTGCCCCTCAACTCTTATTTTTTACAACAAGGTGAAATGAAGCATCTTCCCTGCCAAAGTATATTATTATATATACATAGCCGCGTTGGAAAACTGGGCCACGCAGAAAAGTACTGAGAAGATAATAACTATTAATGCCACTGCCACTAAATTAAGCCTCCATTCACATTTTGCTGAATTACTTCCCAGTCTCTTCCTATGCATAGCCACGTATTTATTTTGTGTAGTTGAACTCATATTGGGCATATATTCATGTACTATGTTTTTATAACAAATGTATTTTCTCATTGAACAAGGGCAGTGTTTCCAAAAAAATATTCATGTCTTCATTCATTCAGTCAACAAGTATTTGGGAAGCATGTACTTGTAGTACATGTTGCCCAGTAGTGGTTTTGGGGGCCAGGGACCCAGCAGTGAGCAACGTGAGCCAAAATACCTGCCCTCTCAGATCCTACATTCGAGTTCAGGGAAATAGTATACAAAACAAATACATAAATTGTGGATGTGTGAGATGGTAATAAATGCCACAAGGAAAAAGTGGAAAAAGCTGTGCTTGTGTGTGTGTGTGTGTGTGTGTGTGTGTGTTTCAGTTTTAAATAGGATGGTTGGAGAAGGCTTTACTGAGAAAATAACATGTGGGCCAAGAACTGAAGGAGGTGAGCAAAATGAACATCCAGACAGGGAACCACAAGTGCAAAGGGCAGGTATGTTTGAAGACATATGTGGGTACATTTGAAGAATCTTGTGAAAGCCTTGTGGCAGAAAGAGAATGAAAAAGGGATGCTCTTGGTTTACCCTACCAGATATCCTGGGGTCCCTTTTGCCGGTTAAATATGCCCATCTCCCAGCTGTTGTGTGTGTTGTTGTTAATGGCTCATATTTTCAAATCTTCAGAGAATTGCTTTGAGGTAACTGGAACCACCTTTCCTGAAGGGGTCTGAAAGTTTATGTTCCTTTCTAGAGTTAATGTCCTCATAGCCAGTGACCATCTTGTCCTAGGGTATGAAAGTTAAGCCTGTTTGTTCTTGAGGTGGAACAATTCTGCAATGCTGTTAACATATTAGAGTGCCTGTAAGATCAGGTTGAAGCTTAGCTTCACCAGAAACCACATTCTTGTTTGGCTTCCTCCACTTCCCTGTCTTGCTTCTCTGAGCCCGGCATAGGTTTCTCTGGAGAATACTCTTGATAAATCACTTACACCTGAATCCTTGTCTCAGGCTCTGCTTCTGTGGAATCTGAGCTGACCTAAGCCAGGGCCATCTTGTTCTGTGTGTACTCAACCAGTAGGAGTCTACATGCTCACATCATGGTGCCATGCTACTTATTTCGTTCTTTATCTATGTACTTGCCTTGATAGCAGTGTGCTCAGATATAACATTGACACTTGCAGCTGATTTCCAAATTCATGTGGCTCCCGACACAATAATGATGCCCTTCCTGAATGCAGAGAGTATGCTCTGAAGCATTAGACAATGTGGATTTGAACCCTGGTTTCTCTACATTGCTAACTCTACCCTAAGCAGTTCCATGAACTCTTTGAGCCTCATTTTTTTAGCTGCGGAATGGGGGCAAAAGTAATGCATATCTCAAGTCAGGTATATAAGAAGCTTTCATATGTAAACTTCACAACTGTGAACAGTTATTATTGGCCATAAATATGGCAGTTGGAGATGATAATTGAAGAGTATTGAGCTGCGTTTGTACAGATTCTCAAGACATGGTTCCACCTGGGCTCTTTTGCCCCTTTTGTTTCATCTGTGAAAAATCTCTTTCCAGTTCCTGAGTTTTGCCAGAAATTCAGGTTTGGGGTAACTCTGCCATCTTTATTCAATGGCTTCAGGTGCAACATTACCACAAGGTGGTAGTGTGGTCATATGTCCTAAGCAAGGCAATTTGTCCTCCATCTTCCAAAGCTACTGTAAAAGTTTTGTGATATATCCCATGCCATACATTCTCCTCTCTGTAAAAACATAATGAAGTCCTATAGAATTCTCCAGTGAAAATCGTACACTTGCCAAGATATTTTTTTAAAATGCATTTGTAGAGTGACTTAGAAAAACTGTTGGAACAACAGCAATCAGATTCTCCTGAAGCAAAAGCAATAAACATCTCAACCAGGTGATAAATTGTGGAATAGAAAGATTGAAAAGATGTTTCCCCTGATGAATGTTGAGTAAGGTTTAGTGTAGGAAAAGAATGGAATCCAGAGTATTGTGTCCTTACTGAAGCAGAAACTTGTGATTCTTGAAATTCCATTCCATGTAGAATCTGGCCTATAATAGGTGCTCGAGAAACGTTAATGGAATCAGTCAATCAATCGACCCATGCATTCACGAGTGAATGATTAAGGACAGTAATGGTGGGAAGAATTTTCTCTACAGCATGAGTATAAAGAAACTCATCTGAAATATATACGTGCTTCAGCTTTGGGGGAAATTGGACAAGCAATGTAAATGGGGTTGAGGTACCCAAAGATCTGTAAACTTCCTGTTATAGCTGAGCTAGTTGAGGAAGGAAATTGTTTGGACAATCCTGCTGAGTCTGTTAGGGTCTTGTCAGGCCCCTGAATAAAATCAATCTCCATTCCACCATAGTGTTGAGGAAGGGAGAAGATCTTGAAGTCATGATTTCCTTTCCCCCATGATACCAGTTTCCCTTGGCCAGTCGCCACTATCCACTCCATGACCTATCCATTCAATGATGTCTCCATTGAATGATCTTGCTTAGGCAGATCTACAACTCTCCTAATTCCTTATAGCAAGTTAGAGACCAGGCCAGGCCATATCACTGAAGTCTCTGGGATAACATAAGCAAGATCAACTGAAGTGGCATCAAGAACAGATAGATAATCTTCCCTATCTTTGTTACATTCATCTTGGTTTCAAGCACCATTGGGCTGTTGTTTTGCCTAGTTTCTCGCTATGGGTAAAGCAGGAATCAACATTTTCCCACAGTCTGGAAGTACTCTCAAATATATCTAGGCTGGCTGGAGTTGAGATTCCAGGTCCAAGAAGAGGAACTTCTCAGTCTCAAGTTTGTATTAGCTAGGGATGCAAATACTGCACATGATTGAAAACCTGACTCCAGTGGTTTAACCCACCCACAAGAAGTCTGTTAGTAGGAGGTTGTTGACATTGGCTCAGTAAACCAATAGGATTCTTTTGGGAGCTGCTGTGATTCTCTTGGGCTTTCCTCATGGTGAAGACACTAACTTCCTGCATTGCCAGAAGAGGAAGAAGGAAGGAGACACAAGGTAATAAAACCTAGCTCCATCCATGCAGGAGATGCCCAAAGACAAAGCTCCTAGCTGCTAGGGACTTAATGTGCCAGGCACTGCACTAGGCACTTCCCATTTGCTAATTTAAAAAAATCCTCATAACAACCCCTTACAGTGGCTACTATTAAAGCAGTTCCATCTTACAGATGCAGAAACCAAGGCTCAGCATTGTTGAGAGACTTGTTTAGCTAACAGGAGGCATATTTGGGATTTGAGTTCAGACAGCGCCACGCACTTCGCTGCTACGGGGCTGTGCTTGGCTGGGTTCACTGGAGGTTGCCCTCCTTTCTATAAGGGGTGGCCAGAGATTGCTCTCCATCTTAATCACGGACATGCCTGGGGTCCCCACACCCCGCCCCACTCTCAGGGTCTGCTGATGCTATTCTTCTGGGCCAGCAGTAAAATGACATTTATGGGGATTTTTCCCTTTGAAGTGAGAGTGTTTGCGCACTTCACTTTAAAGAAAGGGAAAAAACAAGAGCTCAAGCAGATAAATGACTGCAGCCTTGGAGAAAGGACATGACGTCTATGGAGGCAAAGTTTCCATTTTGTCATAGAAGAGTCATCTTATAGGAAAAGATCTTTGTCTCTTTGCCAGTGGTTCTCTATATTAACTCCTTTCCCTGCTTCTATTCCTTGTAATTAGGAAGAAGCTGTTTGTTTTCTCCTTCTTTTATTCCTTCCTTCCTTTCCTTTCCTTTTCCAGCCCTCCTTTTCACTTAGTTTTCCCTTCCTCTTCCCTGAATTTTCTTTGAAGTTGGAAGACACTCTTTCCAATTCTCAAGTTACAGTATTTATGCTGAAGATTTCAAATGAGATAGGATTTTGGAATACTGGTGCAGCTACTTCCTAGCTATTTGACCTTGGGTGAGTAGCAGCTTCTCTAAATTCCAGTTTCTTCCTCTATAAATTGGATGTATTAATGTCTGTCTCCTGGATTCTTGAGAGGAGAGAATGAGTCACTCTAAATGCTGAATTTAATGAGAAAAGGGAGTATGCTGTGTCAACCTTCTCTAGGTGAAACTAAGAATGTCATTGATCCTTCCCAAGATTTTGATATATTTACTTATATATTATGGATATTCTATCCTATCCATTCAACTGCCATCCATCTATCCTCCCATGATCCATCCACCCATCTCTCCATCTATCTACTCATTATCCATCCATCCATTCATCCTTAATTCATCCATCCCTCATCCATCCACCATTTTCCATCCACACATTACCCATCCATCCATCCAACCATCCACCCATCCAATAACTCCTGACCAGTTGGTGTTTATATCCAGGTGAAGGAAAGAGACAATAAACAAAATGTAACATGTTAAATGGTGATAAGTGCTAAAGAGGAAATAAAAAAGGTAAAGAAGTGACATAAGAAATGTTGGGATAGAGGGAAAAATGAAACAAGATGAAACCAGAGAGGGACACAAACCATAAGGGACTTTTAATCTCAAGAAACAAACTGAAGGTTGCTGGAGTGGAGGAGGGTGAGAGGGATGGGGTGGCTGGGTGATGGTCATTGGGGAGGGTATGTGCTATGGTGAGTGCTGTGAATTGTGCAAGACTGGTGAATCACAGACCTGTATCCCTGAAACAAATAATACATTATATGTTAATAAAAAAAAAGAAATGTTGGGGGTAGAAAAGGGGTGTATTAAGCAGGATCTTCAGAGAAGACCTCCCTGAAAAAAGGGACATTAAAGCAAAGACCTAAGGGAGTGAGGAATCTCTAAGGAAATCTGACAGAAGGACATTCCAGACAAAGGAATAACAAGTACAAAGTCCTCGAGGCATGAATGTGCCTGGAAGGTTCAAGGAGCAATGTGGGGCCAGTGTGGCTGGAGCAGAGAGAAGTATGAGATGAGGTCTGAGATATGGGGTATTGGGCCATAATAAAAACTTGGCTTTTACTAAGACTGTGTTGAAAACAACTGGAAGGATTGGAGTAGAAAATGAGAGGATTTTATGTTTTAACAGAATAAATCTGACCTCTGTGTTGAGAATAGAACAGAAGGGGAACACAGATGGGTACAGAAAATTAGTTAGAAGGCACTGGAATAGTCTGAGGGAACGTGCCAGTGGCTGTCCCAGGTGAGAGCAGTGAAAGGGGTAAGTGATTTTTTTTTTTTTTTTTTTTGGACACATAGCAGCCAGATCGATCCACAGATGCATAAATAGGTGTATAGGTGGATGAATGAGTGATATATTGAGGAAAGAAGGAAAGATGGATGGATGGATAGATATGTTGAAAGGTATTACAGATGGTATTGTGTGTGTTTTTTCTTGGCCACATTTCTAGTAGCTTGAAAGTGCTTCAAACATAGTAGGTCCTCAAAAATGTTGAATGAATGTGTGTGTGTGTGTGTGTGTAACAGGCACTATCACATAATGCTGAAGGGAAGGACTTTTCTCAAGGGCAGTTTTATAATATGTATCAGTCTTTACAATACGTATCTGCTAGGGGACAATAGTATTGTCTTTCAAATGTATCCCAGGAACATTTTCATGGATGCATCTAACAATTAGCTTTAAAGATACTTGCTCATCTATGCAGTATTTATCATGGCAAAAAAAACAAAAGCCAACAAAAGAACCAGAAAATAACTGAAATGTCCAGCAATTGGGGAATGGTTAAATAAATTGAAGGACTCCATATATAAGCATTACTGCAAAGCTGTAGATGGTCCATCAGTAGATGGACAGAGAATGTCCTCATCAGATTCAAGAGCTCATAAATGCGTGGAAAGATACACAGAAGACAAAGCACCAAAATATTAACAGTAATTTATCTTGGGGAACATATCATTTTAACCTATTTGTGTTGTTTAAAATTATCCTACAAAGAAACTTATATAGGTGTTGTAATTTTAAAAGTAAAGTTTTCACAAAGAAAGTTGAAATCATAGAATCACCATTTAAAGTGATGTAGGGTAAATGAGGTCCAGGCTAGATCTACCAGGCTTAGTAAAGTGATCGTAATAGACATTGAAGGCCAAAGGATTTGCATTTTACTAGCTTCTCATCCTACCTACTACAGTGTGTGTTCTTCCTGCTTATTCATATATGTGCCTCCAGAGGTTAATATAAAGTAGAGAGTGAAAGTAATTTATGGAGTTCACTCACTCAGATACATTTGGGGGCAGGAGCAGGGAAGGAAGAGAAAATATACTCTGCTTGTCTGACCATAAATAACTCAGGTTGGGGGTTTCCATGAATATAGTTCACCCCACAGCCACATCAGTCCTTGCTAGGCTGGCGCAGATACTCAATACCCTGGAGCAATAAATGGTCCCTAGTGAAGTAGAGAGTGGAGATGGGGATGGTGTCAAGCAGGGATTGGAAAATGTGTTCTCTAAAAGGCGAGATAGTAAATATTTTAGATTTTGAGATCATAAGTTCTCTGTCGCAACAGTTCAGCTTTGTAACTGCAGTGAAAGCAGCCGTTGACAATATACAAATGAATGGGTGTGGCTTATTTTCAATCAGACTTTACCTACAGACACTGAAATTTGAATTTCATATAATTTTCACATGCCACAAAACATTCTCCTGCTTTTTCTTCCCCCAACCATTTAAAATGTGAAACCATTCTTACCCTGTGGACTCTATGAAAGTAGGTGGTGGGCCGCACTGGATCCATGGGCCATAGTTTGCTGACCTCTGGTATAAAGAATAGAACAGAGATTTATACCAGTGGAATTATTATTTTTAATGATGTGGAAATACCGATTTTTTTTCTACTTAAAAAACTCTATGCTTTTGATAACACAAAGTACCAGATGCCATGAAAATGTATATTTTTCTGATGCACGATATGTAATTTTAAAACTGGCTAGGATGTTATGTCAGATCAATTGATAACTGCAATGTATAAAACATATGAAACTAATTCCAGGAAATACCTTATATTTATGTCCTTGGGTCTGAATTTCTGAGCTCTCTGTGTTTAGGGATGGAATTTGGTTTATTCAAGAAGTAGCAGGTTATATATCTTGATGGCTACATTAGCTCAATATTTCCTTCCCTTTCTAGAGCAGGTAACCTTACAGATTGTTTTAGTTTGCAGCAATTACATTTGCTTATCACTGTGAAACAGAATTTCATTTGAAGCCAGTTATTAATGTCCAAAATGCACTTCCAGGAAATAATTTTGAACATTTTATTTATTAAAAAGAACTCGAGGTTTGTTCAAAGGCATTGATGTAATTTACGAAGTTCAATATTAGATATTTTATGAGGTATTATAAAAATGCCATTTTCCAAGACTCCCATTGCCTAATTGTACCGTGTTACGTTCAATGTCAGAATAAGGTGCTACTTTGCATTTGGTTTTTATGCCATGAATCACTATGTTGATTAAAGATGCAAACAAACAAACAAAAATTGTATGTTCCCCAACCTCGAATTCTTCTGATTTGTGGATTTATTTTTTATGAAACATTTTCAAAGGTATACCCATGAAGCCCCTTTAAACACTGTTAATGGCTCACCTTTATGGGCAAAGAAAAAATTTGGGAATTTGGGAACCTATGAAAAATCTGGGATGTATACCACTACAACAGACCCTGTTGGGACCTCGCCAATATCCTCTCAACTATTCTACTACATTCCTCTGGCGTCAGCTTGAAGCATCCAAGATTCTCCACCTGAGGGCTTTCTTTTGGCCACAGTGAGGGGCCGGCTACAATGTTGGGGTGTTAGTTCCTTGGCAGCAGCCCTCTACAGATGATGGCGGGACATTGAAGAGGGGGTCCCAGCTTCTTCACCCCTCATGGAGCACAACTCTAAAGTGTGTTTTGTCTCCCAGAGCTCCCTGTAGGACTGAGCTCCCACTTGGCCTTTGGGGAAGCTATTCCATAATGCAATGTATCAGTTATCCATTGCTGCGTAATAGATGGCCCCAAAATGTAGTAGCTTAAAGCAACAAGTGCCTACTATCTCACTGTTTCTGTGGGGCAAGATTTCAGATGTGACTTTAGCTGGGTGGTTCTGCAGATCCTTTGTGAGAGAGCTCAGATTCTCTTACAAGGGGTGCAGTCAAATTGTTGGCCAAGGCTGCGGTCATCTGAAGCTTGACTGGACCAAGCTCACTCCCACGCCTGTTGGCAGGAGGCCTCAGCTGCTCACCACTCAGGGCTTTCTGTAGGACCGTTTAAGTGTCTCTTGACATGGTTGCTGGATTCCCAAGAGCAAGCCAATCCAAAAGAGACAGAGACCAAGCTGGGAGCGGAAATGCCTTTTATGAATTAGTCTCAGAAGTTGCACACCAGCCCTTTTGTTTTACTCTTCTCATTAGAAGTGAGCCGCTAGATCCTGCCCACACACAAAGAGGAGGGAATTAGGCTTTAACAGTTTTAAACTGATGTCTTTTCCTTTGCTCTCACTTCCCAGAGTCACATCCGAGCTAAACTGTCCTTCTCTTGGGGTCTGCTTTGTGGAAGCCTGACCAGAGAAAGCAAACAGCACCACTGCAGCTATACGAAGAACATCTGTTGAGTCCCTACTGTGTGCCAGGCACTGGGTAGATAATTTTTTTTTAAATCTATTTATTTTTCATGATAATAAGGCACTTTTGTCATTGTTTCTAAATCAAACTCACAAAGATTGAGTAAGCTGTTACTCAAGGCATTCCGCGAGCAAGTGTCCAAGCCTGGCCTTCACGTAATTATTCAACCAACCATCAGTCCCTTTTCTGGGTCCAACACATGAAATACTGAACAGCTGCCAATAAAATACGTCATGCAAATATTGATCCTGCCCTCCAGGTACTTACAGTCTGGAGGACGGGTGATAAATATGACATTCCAAACTGCAGTAAGTACTCCTATGGAAGAAAAAGACGGGCCTACTTTAGCTAGGAGGGCCTCCTGGAGGTGGTGACTTTTATTCTGATCCTTGAGGATGGCAAGATGCTGGCAGTTGAAGAGTGGTGGGGGAAGCATTCCAGGAAGAAGGAACCACGTGTTCCATTGAGTCCAGACTCTACAACCTCCCATCTGGCCCAGCTGAGAACTATCAGATCACAGGGGATCGATCCCTAGGTGAAGCTGACAGCCCAGGGCAGCCTCTGAGGCTGACCAATGATGGTCATTCCCATACCTCATCATACAACCTGTCCCTGGGGCCATGTCCCCTGGCCCCCAGTGACATCTCTGATGCAGAAGGCAGTTTGGGATTGGACCATGAGCTACTCTGAGGGTAAAAGCTGCCTTGGAGGAGCAAAGAGCTGCTCCCCATCTATGGGAGGGCTGGAAAGAGCAGATAGGAGGCCTGACTGTGTCCTTTTAGGCACTGTCACTAATGTACACCCAAGGTCTTCCTTACAACGCCCCTTGAGGAAAGTTCCTATGTGCCTCTCTTTCCCAGGGACAAAAGAGCCAGTCAGAGAGCTTCTGTTGCTTGACCAAGGCCACACAGGAGATACAAGTTAACTGGCTGAAGCAGCTGCCATTTCTGCCATGTGGCCTGGTGCTCCTCCTAGAATATGACAGTGGTCCATAGAAACCAGCCATTTGTCTTTCCTTCCAGCCTGGGACATTCTGTTCCCTGTATCAGTCAGGGAGGACCAGGAGCTAAAACAGCAACAACTCCAGAATGTCTGCGGCTTTACTCAAAACAAATGTTTCTTGCTCATTTTGATGAGGGTCCCGAAAGAGAGTTTTTTTATAAGGGCCAGTAGGCTTGGAAGTGCCACATCCCACATCTGCTCGGGTTCCTGCTCCGAAATTCAATCCCGTGCCCGCCCCCGCTGACTGCAAGGGAAGCCCGGAGCTGTGATCGAGTTGGGTGCCTGGCAGGAAGAGCCAAGTGGATTTAGGGAGAAGCCAGCCAGTCTCTGCTACATCTTCTAATCATCCCGCAAAGAAATGGCAATGACTGAACACAACCTTCTCTACCAGTGTGCTTTTCCACATTCTGCCTCATTTCAGTCGTAAAACATTCTGAGACTCTAAGAGAAGTGAATGCATATGGCACTGGTCATGGTCACTGTGGTAACTTCAGCCTCCCAGCAACTCTCTTAGGGGGTGCTATCGTGATCAGTGGTGTAGAGACAAGGAAAGAGAGGCACAGAGAGGTCTGAGCACGTGCTCAGGTCACACAGCTTGTCTGTGGAGGAGAAGGGATTCCAACCTGGCTGCCTGGCTCCCACACTCTGCTTGCCCCCACAACATTGTCCAGCCTCTGAAAGGCAGAGGATGCCGTCATCGTCACCATTTTGGAGACAAGGACAGAAATCCAGAGAATCTGAATTTCTTTCTTCTTTTTTTTCAAGATTTTATTTACTTACTTGACAGAGATCACAAGTAGGCAGAGAGGCAGGCAGAGAGAGAGAGGGAAGCAGGATCCCCGCTGAGCAGAGAGCCAAATGTGGGACTTGATCCCAGGACCCCGGGATCATGACCTGAGCCGAAGGCAGAGGCTTTAACCCACTGAACCACCCAGGCACCCCCAGAGAGTCTGAATTTCTTGCTCCTGGTCTGGCCCAGAGCTCGGATTTGAACCCAAGTCCTGTGTCCTTTCTAAGGCAGGACTGGAGGGAGACGCCCAGGACAGGACTGACCTTGTTTTGATCCTCCTCTAGCAGAATGAATGTAACTGTGCTGTCCAGTGTGATAAAAATCTCGGAAGCCCGCTGGAGCTGCAGGAGGCTCTTCCCAGACCCCCCTCTTCCCTTTCCTAATGAGCCCAGAGACGCCGGCAGGACGGCGGGCGGCAGCCAATGGACAATTAGCGGAGAGGGCTGTCCCGCATGGGCTGGGCCCTGCATCAGGGCCCTAAGTGTCTGCTTATTAAATCACAGCTCGCCTGGAGCCGGTGCTGCCCCCCTCCTCCCGCCCCTGGGACGCCGGACACAGCCCTTGGCCAGGCGGCCCCTGGGATGCAACTCAGCTCAGCCCACAGCATCCGGGGAAAACACAGGCAGAGAAAGACAGGAAGACATTCCGGGCCAGCACAAAGGCCCGGCGTCAGCAGCAGGGCGGGAGGGGGGCACATTCCTCTGCTCAACAACAAACGAGCACCTCCTGTTTTGGGCAGCCGGTGGTGGAACCTTTCACCTCTCTGAGCCTCAGTTTCTCTGTACGGCAGGGATGGTTCCAGGATCTGACCCAGCCGCATTAAACCAAATGGTGCACATGAAGGCCTGAGGGTCAGGGCGCCCACCCACGCCAGCAGCTGCTGATTGAAATGCAGATTTCCTGGGCCTACCGCCATACCCAGAAATTGGGGCCAGAGCCAGGGAATCTGCATTTATGGGTTCTCCAGCTAGGCTGGAAGCACAGGGAACTTGGCAAAATAATGCTCTGGAACAAGAGTCAGCACGCTAGTGCCCTAAAAGTCCAAAGAGTTGGTGTTTTCCGCTTTGTCGGGCATTCTGCTGGTGCAGGGAGAAAGCAGCCACAGTCTGTCATGGAACGGGCCAGGCTGCCTTCCAATAAAACTTTATTTATGAAGACTGAATGTCAAATTTCGTATCATTTTCACATATCATGAAATATTTTTCTCTTTAAATTTCTGAACCATTCACCATACCAAAATCATTCTTAGTTCATGGATCATAGAAAAATAAGCAGTGCACTGGATATGGCCTGAGGGCCTCTTTGCCAAGCCCCACATCAGAACAGAGCTGCTGCTTACAGACATACTGAGCCACCTAGGTAATTGCCAACTTTCTAGTGGCTGCATTTAAAAACAAAGTAAAAAACATAAAACCAGATAAAATTGTCCTTAATGATATATTTTATGTAGCCTGTAGTATATGATATGCTATGCTTTTCACATACCATGGATATAAAAGTATTGAGATATTTTACTTTATTTGTTTTGTTTTTGCACCAAATCTCATGTGTATGCTATACCTACAACACATCTCAACCTGGGCTAACACATTCCAAGCACTCCATAGCCGTGTGAGCTAGTGGCCCCCAGGCTGGGTCGCTAAGCTCTAAATAGTGT
The DNA here is from genome assembly GCA_004024625.1 of Mellivora capensis. Lineage (NCBI taxonomy): Eukaryota > Metazoa > Chordata > Mammalia > Carnivora > Mustelidae > Mellivora > Mellivora capensis. Next base: position 20,655 of record PISX010003696.1, read on the forward strand.
GGTTTCTGTCGGCTGTCGTGCAAGACTATGGTGCCCTGACTGGCCTCCCATTTCACAGAACAGACAAACTGAAGCCCAAGGAGGAAAAGTGGCTTCTCTGAGATCACACGGCAAGTCCGTTTGCACAAAGTGTGTGCCGTGCTCTTTCAGAGGTCAAGGGCAGGGACAAAGAAAACCAACCTGAGATGCACCTGCTAGGGGTCAGGGGCTGGGGGAGCTTCCAGCAATTCCAGGGGGGTGTATGCCAATGGGGCACATGTTACAGACAGGGGACTGGGGCTCAGAGAGGCGGGCTTACTCACCAGAAATCATTCAGCTGGTTAAGTGGTGGGGTGTGGCTGGCACCACAGGGAGGGCCTGTTGCATGCTCAAACCCACCACACTCCTTTGCCTGCTTGGGAAAGGTGGGACATGGCAGCTAGAACGAGCATTAATTAAGCAACTACTACGTTCCAGACATGGTGCACTGTGGTTATCCACGAGAAGGGTAGGAAGCCCAGCCCATACCATGGGAGCCCTTTGTGCTCCTCTTGGTTGCTTCCACTTACCCCCGTAGTGCCTCCCCTTCCTGCCAGGAAGGTCCTGGCTCCCTCGAGCTCACTTCAGTACCCTTCCGCCAATCCCCAGTGAGCCCAGTATCCACACTGACAATGCCCCAGCACCACTGCTCAGTGCCTTGGCTTCCTCTGCTGCAGGGACATCATTCCCCATCCTGCAGCTGCCTGGAGAACAGCCTGGAGGGGGAGTTTGAGGGGAGTGTTCACTAGACCAGGCTATGGCACCCAGGGACCCAGTCACACACCCATCTGGGTGCTGCCGTGAGGACCTTCTCTCGATGTGGTTAGTATCTCCAGTCCACCGACTTTAAGTCAGGGAGGTCACCCTCCATAATGTGGGCGGGTTTCGTCTAATCTGTTGAAAGATCATAAGAGCAAAACCAGGTTTCTTTCTAGAGACATAGAAATTCTGACTCAAGCCTATAGGTCCTGCCTGAGCTCCAGCCTGCCCTGCAGATTCCAGATTTTCAGCTACACTATTGGTTCCCTAAAATAAATCCCTGTTGGTTTGGTTTCTCTGGAGAGCCCCGGCTCATATAATAACCCCCACTGCTTTCGTCTAACCGTCACCTTTAAGAGCTGCCCTCTCTGTCAGGGAGCCCAGTGGACCTGCTACTTTGCCCAGACCCTTTCCTCTCCTGTTGCACCTGTCTGCATCTTTCCCTGATCACCCCCAAACTCCATCAACCTGCTCTAGGTTTCTGCATACCACCCAGCCTCACTGAACATCCTCGATCTCAATTTACGTGTTTTGTTTAGTGTCTGTTTCTCCCATTAGATGGTGAAGTCCCATCTGGGTGGGGGCGTGGTTTCATTCACAGCCTAGAGTAGAGCCGGCCCATAGTAGACACTCCACAAAAATCGTTGAATGAACTAAATGCGTTAACGCATGGAAACCTCACATTTGCCTCATGAGGTGGGCACTACTATGAATCCCCATTTTATAGATCGGGAAACTGAGGCTCAGAGTCGTGAGAGCCATTCGTCCAAATCTGCACAGCGAGGAGGTAGCAGTTCAGGCTCACCATGCTGTCCACCTGCCACACCCGCTGTGGATGGTGGAAAGCAGTTGCCCACCCCAGCCCAGAGGATGCAGCCGGCCACACCAAAGTTTGGCTGAGGTCACGGTCAAGGGCTGTGGCTCACGGCTGTGTGACCTTGGCCAAGTACTTGCTTTGCTAAGCCTCAGCTTTCTAATCTGAACAATGATGATCATTGCACCTAAGTCACCAATGTCTAACTTTACTCAGTCTGCTGAAACCAGCTGGCTTCCTCAAAGCCACATCCCAGACACCCATCTCCGGAGACTCTTTTCTCTTCCTTTTCCAGTCCTGGCCCCCTTGGGGTCACGAACAGCCTCACTCTGGGCCCTACTTAATACCTCATCTGCCTCTAGCTAAAAGACCATGGGGAGGGGGGGTAATGACTGCTGTATCCCTGGTCATCTTGCCATCACCTGTCGCCTTGTGGAGGTCAAGGCCCAGAGGCCCCTCAGCACCTCCATTGTGTGAATCCACTCTCCTCGCAGGCAGGCCCTCCCTACTGAGGGCCTTACTGAGCACGGATGTGGATCTGGGCTCTGGCTCTGTGATCATGCACAGTCATGCCTCAGAGCCTCAGCTGGGCCATCTGTAAAAAGTGTGCGCAACATCGTGAGAACTGGAAACAGACATGAAACCTGGACCAAGCCTTGTGCCCAAACACTGGTACTTCCTCTTTAAGCCCTGGAGCCAGACAGACCTGGATTTGAACCCCAGCTCTGCCTTCTACTAGCTAGTATGGACTTGGGCAGATAACAAGATCTCTCTGAGCTTGTTTTTGCCTCTGTCGCAGATGGGTGAAAATGCTGCTTCCCTTCTTAGGTGTCAGGAGGATAATGTGAGATCATATCTGTGGCACAAAATACTTCAGTGCTCTCTCTGGGCACACATCTGGACTACATTTCCCAGCCTCCCTTGCAGTTAGGGTCCTGTGATGGGAGTTCTGGCCATTGGAAGGTAGACTTGATCTCAGAAATTCCTGTATAGTCCTCCTCCTGCTTTCTCCCCTCACCTGTCAGTTAGATGCAAAAATCTAGGGATTCGGATATGCAGGAGGCATGATTCTGAGTGATTCCCTGGACCAGCTGTGCCAACATCTCCCAGGAACTTGTTAGAGATAAAAATTTGGGGGATCCACTGTAGGCCTACTGAATCAGAGACTGTGGGGTACAGAAGTCTGTGTTTTTAAAACCCCTGCAGGGGATTGTGACACACACTCTTACTGTAGAACCACTGGCCTGGGAGATGGCAAAGGTACAAGTGAGAAGGAACCTGGGTCCCTCAGGAAGCAGAGAACGCCCCTGCTGACCTACCTGCAAGTCCCTGAGCTTGGGGGCTGCTTGTTATAGCAGCTGGGCTGCCCCGATGAATAGGATTTGTTCTAGTAACTGGCTTAGACCAGGTACGGCAAAGTGGAGGCCTGGCATTACAGCAGTTATCACAGCTCTTCCATCCTACCTCGAGGGTTTTGCGTGGAGGTTCCAGGGGGACACTGAAAGGCTAGGCCTCCACGGCCAGGATGGAGTGAGGAGCTGTACGCCAGAGTCCCTCCAAGTGGCAAGTGAGACTCTCTGCCATTGGAAATGAACTTCTGCCTGTGTAGCAAAGGCTGGGGGTGGGTACTGGAGGGCTGGTGCCCACAGTGACCTCCCCAGGCCTGGTGGCAGGAAGCCGGAGACAGGCATCAGCCCAGCATCCTCCAATTAGCCGCCATCCCTGACCCCATCAGGGCGGGAGGAAGTGCTGGCGCTTTCCGGCACTCGGGCCCACCTGCCTGGAGGGCTGGCAGGCTCAGCAGCTGGGGCGGTGGCACCTGAAGGTCCTGGCCTAACAGGGCCCCACTTATTCCTGGGATCTGCAAAGGGTTAGTGGGTGGGGGGCCGGGCGGCGGGGAGGAAGTGTCAGGGAGTAATCACATGGGGTCAGGCTGACCTCTCGGCCCAGCCTCGGGGGCAGATGTGCCATGTGGGGCCAGGCCAGACCTTGTTTTCTTGGAGTCCTGGGGAAGGAAGTTCTCTGGCAGTTGGAAATGGTCCACTTCCCAGGAGCTCCGGCTGATCTGTCTGTGCCCTAGAGGGAGGATGCCGGCTCCCCAGAGCTGCCTCTCTCTGGGCAGGGGCGGGGGGTGGAGGGCACGTTAGCAAGCATCTGCCATTCACAGCATTGCTCCTGGACAGCTAGGAGGATGTGTGTGCTTCTCCCCTCGGTCGAGCAGCATACAACACATTTGCTGACTGTGCATTGGTGCCCGGATGAGGCTAAGCACTCAGGACGTCTCTCTCCCATTTTACAGAGGAGCAGATGGGCGCGCAATGAGGAAGGGTTCCCTCCTGGGTTCCCACCGGCCCAGAGGAAATGGTGAGGCTGACATTTGAGCCAGGGAGGCAGACTCTAAGGGCCCCACTCTTTCTGTTTTAATTGTGGTAAAACACCCAAAACATAAAGATGGCTATTTTGACCATTTTAAAGCACACAATTCAGTGGCAGCAAGTAGATTCACGTCACTGTAGCCATCACCACCAGCCGTTTCCAGAACTTTCCCATCCTCCCAACTGAAGGTATCCCCGTTTTCCCAGCCCCTGGCATCCACCCTTCTACTTTCCTGTCTCTGTGACTCTGACTCCTTTAGGAACCTCATACAAATGAAGTCACACAGTGTTTGTCCTTTCGTGATTGGCTTCCTTCATGCAGCGTCACGTTCTCAAGGTTCACCCCTGTTGTCGTGTGCGGCGGGGCTTCCTTCCTTTATAAGGCTGACTTTTATATATATACCACATGATGTTTACCCACCCATCTGTAGATGAACATTTCTGAGGCTGCTTCTACCTTTGTGAATGGAGCTGCTTGGGACTTCGGGGGACAAATACCTCTCTGAGTTCCTGCTTTCAGTTCTTTGGGGCATAGACCTAGGAGTGGAAATGCGGGGTCATATGGTTGAATTTTTAAATCCCATATTTAATTTTTATTGATTTTACTTATTATTATTTTCTTAAGATTTTAGTTTTTTTTGTTTTTTTTTATATATATATATTTTTTATTTATTTGACAGACAGAGATCACAAGTAGGCAGAGAGGCAGGCAGAGAGAGAGGGGGAAGCAGGCTCCCTGCCGAGCAGAGAGCCCGATGCGGGGCTCGATCCCAGGACCCCGAGACCATGACCTGAGCCGGAGGCAGAGGCTTAACCCACTGAGCCACCCAGGCGCCCCAAGATTTTAGTTTTAAGTCATCTCCACACCCAGTGTGAGGCTTGAACTCAACAGCCCTGAGATCAAGAGTTGCACGCTCTACTGACTAAGCCAGGCAGACACCCCTATATTCTGTTTAAGGTCTTTGAGAAACTATCACCTCCTTTTATGGGGAAGGAAACAGGCCCAAGGACAGGAAGATTGCCCAAGTTCAGGGAAGGAAGGTCAGCCAAGCTGGGATCAGAATCTTGGTCTTTTCACTCCAGCCCAGTGCGGGGTCTGACCTGAGGGTGGAGAGAGTTTTGGGATGATAGGTCATTTGGAGGCGGCCCAGAGGGGCCAGCTATGGGACAATCTGGGGGAAGAGCGTTCCAGGCAGGGGGAAGGGAGGGGCTGCACGAAGTCCCAGGGCAGTGGTAAGCCTGCCCTGCTTGAAGGATAGAAAGGGGTATCTTTCGCCATCCTTTGCTCCAGGATGATGCCAGTGAGGGGTGGCAGGACCTCATGGGATGGGGAGCCATACCCTATGACCCAGAAATTACACTTAGAGATATTTATCCAAAGGATAAAAACATAGTGATTCAAAGGGTACCCGTACCCCAATGTTTACAGCAGTGATGTCCAGAGTAGGCATGGAAAGATGTAAGAAGATGTAGTTTATGTATGCAGTGGAATGCCATCAAAAAGAATGCAGTCTTGCCATTTGCAAAGACATGGATGGAACTAGAAGGTATTATGCTAAACGAAATAAGTCAGAGAAAGACAATACCATATGATCTCACTCCTACGTGGAATTTAAGGAACAAAACAGGAACATGGGGGAAGGGAAGGAAAAATAAAATGAGATGAAAACAGAGAGGGAGACAAACCATAAGAGACTCTTAACTCTAGGAAACAAACTGAAGTTGGCCGGAGGGGAGGAGGGTGGGGGAGTGGGGGAAGGGGGTGATGGGGATGAAGGAGGCCCCTTGATGGAATGAGCCCTGGGTGTTATATGCAAGTGACGAATCACTAAATTCTACCCCTGAAACTAATAATACACTCCATGTTAACCTAATTGAATTCAAATTTAAAAAAAATTTTTTTAAGACTATTTTAAGCTGAACGATGTTCTGAGCAGACTGATACTTTGAAGTCACTCTGGCCGGTGTAGGGAGAATGCATGGGAACAACGCAGGCTTCGTTGGGGGTTTGGTGCCCACCTCTAGTTGGGGAAGTAGGGGGGTAGTCAGGAGGGTGCTGGTCTCCTCTGGGAGCGAGGCGAGATGCAGCAACATAGGCCGAGTGAGAGTCCTTAGGAATCACACTCTTCAGAACGGGTGACAGATCCGACAGGGGCAGGGGAAGAAAAACAAGGAATCCGAGTAGCCTTGCTTGTGTATTCATCTAAGGAATAATCATTCAGCCCTGCCTTTCAGAGGACTCGGGGATAATGAGACAGAAAGCGCATCCCTGGGACGCCTGGGTGGCTCAGTTGGTTGGACGACTGCCTTCGGCTCAGGTCATGATCCCGGAGATCCGGGATCGAGTCCCGCATCAGGCTCCCAGCTCCACGGGGAGTCTGCTTCTCCCTCTGACCTTCTCCTCGCTCATGCTCTCTCACTGCCTCTCTCTCACATAAATAAATAAAATCTTTAAAAAAAAAAAAAGAAAGCACATCCCTTTTCAACACTGTACAGTTTGACACAGAAATTCACTAAAGAGGGCAAAGCAGAAGGTGAAAGTTGTAGTCAGTGAGGTTTACCAAAATGTCCTGAAAACTAGTGATTTAAAAAAAAAAACACGAAAACCTATTCTTGTGCATTTTGTTCAAGTGCCTGGCATTGAATCCAGGATTTGACCCGTGCTAGCTTATGTGACCTCAGATGAGTCACTGCGCTTCTCTGAACCGATTTCCTCGTCTGTCACCGAGGGCAATAATGACTTCTTCTCGCAAGTGTTGTGGGAAGTGCGTAAAACATATACGCCAGGGGACGCCTGGGTGGCTCAGTTGGTTGGACGACTGCCTTCAGCTCAGGTCATGATCCCGGAGACCCGGGATCGAGTCCCGCATCGGGCTCCCAGCTCCACGGGGAGTCTGCTTGTCCCTCTGACCTTCTCCTCGCTCATGCTCTCTCACTGCCTCTCTCTCAAATAAATAAATAAAATCTTAAAAAAAAAAAACAAAACATATGCGCCAGGATGCCTCCAAGGGTAGAACGTGTGTCTCGGTCATTTAAAATCTTCATATATACATATATATGTATATATATGTTGTCCGTTTTACCAGTATATGTATATGGTAACAACAGTTTATATATTTAAGTGTTTATACTAATGTATTTTTTTAGGGAGAAAAAAAAAAAACGAGCATTGAGATTTCCTAGAAGCTCTGAGTTAATGTGGGGGTAAGGGGAAAAGCTGACCTGCCTTGTGGTCCAGGTGGGGCCACGGCCACCTGGGTTTGGGAAGCACCCAGACTGCCAATGTTGTGTTCAGCAGGCCTGGGTATGCAGTGGGTGCTGCAGAAATGCTGACTGATGGCTGCCTTTGGAGGAACTCTGGCTGCTTTTCCACCATCTCTGTCCTCGGTCCCCTCCCCTCCCCTCCCCTCCATTTAGCCTTTACAAGTTTATGAAGACGGTCCTGGCCCCATCAGGGCTCGGGGCAGGTCCCCGAAGAAGATTAAACGAGATGAATATTTCATGGCCCTGACTGACAGCTGCCGAGGACCTGTTGTGGGTCTGGCGCCCACATCTAGTTAAGGCAGGGGGGGCAGGCGGAGGGGAGGGGAGGCGGGCCCAGAGACTGCGCATTGATCCACTGGGCCCAATCCGCGCTGATGAAACGCTCTGCCTCCAGCTCCCAGCCAACGGCAGCAAGTAATGGGCTTTAAGAGGCCCAGGGACTAGGGGCAGCCTGGCCACCCTGCCCCCTTGGGGCCCGCAGAGGCTCCACTAGGCCCTGGAAGACCCATTTCCCCGTCTCCAGCTGTGGCCCCCTCTGTCCCCACGGTGCAGTGCCAGTCATCCTAACGAGCTAAGACTCCGTGTTTCTGACGCCTCCGGCTCAGTTCATCACCCCATTAGGGCCTGACGCCAATCTCCCTTCGTCAGGGGGATGCGGATGACAGGGTGGCCAGGCGCCTGCCATCCTGGAGACTCTGCAGAGCCCAGGTAGCCTCGGAGGGAGCTTTGGGAGCTGGCTCTGACACGGTGGGGTCGTCCGTTCCATCTGCTCCTCCCATGGCCGGGCTGGGCCAGGAAACAGGTCCGCTCAGGGAGGCTGAAATGGGGATTTATTGCCCTTCTCACCCCAGCGGTTTCTAGATCCTGAGCTGTCCTGGCTACTTACCCTACTTTCTTTCCGCAGAAATGCCTTCTAGTATCTCACTCTGGCAGGGAGAAAAAGCACGTGCTTGGCACACCAGACTTAACCATGATCTGCGACTCACCTTTATTGCCTTCCACTTCTGGAGGACAGAAATCCAAAATGGGTCTCACCGGACTGAAATCAAATATGGGACAGGCGGTGTCCCTTCTGGAGGCTCAAGGGAGAGACTCCCATTTCATTGTGCCTTTTCCAGCATCTGGAGGCCGCCTGCAGTCCTTGGCTGATGGCTCGTAGCTGTGGCTCTGTCCTCGAGGCCGGCAGCACGGCATCTTCAAATCTTGGTGACTCTCCTTCTAATGTCACACGTCCAGAGCATCAGAGGGAGAGGGAGAAGCAGACTGAGCAGGGAACTGATGTGGGGCTCGACCCCAGGACCCTGAGATCACGACCTGAGCCGAAGGCAGATGCTTAACCGACCGAGCCACCCACGTGCCCCCTCCTCTAACTTTTTAAAGGACCCATGGGATCACAAGGGGGATAATTCAGGACTGTCTCTCCCTGCCCCATCTCAAAGCCCTTAATCATATCTGTAAAACCCCCTTGCCATGTAACAGGGATCAGGAGGCGGGCATTTTTTGGGTGGTCACAATTCTGCCCATTTCCCATGGCCTTGGACAAACCCCAGCTCTGTCACTCGCCAGCTCTGTGACTTGGGCAAGAACTTCATCTCTGTGAGGTTCATTCAGCTTCCTCTACCAATGGGGGGCTGTGTGAGGGGACTTCTTGGGCCCTGGCCGCTGAAACAATCCCTAGGAAGGGGTCCGGCATTTGTGAGTGGTCGGCGTTGGTAACTCAAGCTGATCAGGGCCACCGTTCTCTGCCCGGGGTTGGAGGTGCTGGTCTACGGTCTGATTAAGTGAGCTTTCTAGTTTTTAAATTTTAGCCGTGCACGCTCTGGTCCATAACGGTCTTGTCGGTAATGGTCCACAGATGTCATGGGCATTGCTCAGTATGAAGGGCAGCTAGGGCACCTGGGAGCCTGGCACTGCCCCCAGGCCCACCCCGGGGACATCCCCAAGCCCTTGATGTCACCCGGGTTGAAAGTGCAGGTCTAGAGAGGAGGCTCAGCTTTCTCGGACGTAACACAATTCATCCTCGTCAAGTGCCGGGCGGGGCCTGATAGCAGAAAATCTGGACATGGACACCGCTGGTGCCTCTTCCAGGACTTGACCCTCTGATCTAATCCCAACTTTGCCCTTTATGAGTTTTCTTACAGCCTAGAATGAAAAGACGGGCTGTGGATGGTCTAGGCTGAACGCAGCGAGCAGTGAAGCTGGGTTTTTCTTCTCAGACTCCAACTGGGCTTGTTTTAATGTCCCAGCCTCCTCCAGAACCCACTCCAGCTTCACGGCCATGGTAGTCATGGTTGCCAAACCTCACATCCATGAACCGGGGGCCAAGGGCAGATCGACGGTGAGAGGGCACAGGGTTTTCTCCCACTCAGTCCTAGAGAAGGGATATGAATGAAAATGAGAATCATGGTCCTCTCTGATCCCCACCTCAGACACTCCAGGGTGGGTCAGGGGAAATGTCCTTGGACAACTGAGAGCTTGGCTGCCTGTGTGCAAATCTCTGCTCTGGATTCCCTTGGCTGTGTGTCCTTGGGAGAATAGCCTCACCTTTCTGAGCTTGAGTTTTCTGGTTGCAGCGAGTCATGAAGATTCCCTGAGATAATGAATGCAAGGGTTTAGTTCAGGGTCTGGTCTCCACTGTATACGTTCAGTAATTCTAAGCAATTACATTTTATTATTACTCACCAGCAATTAATTTTATTATTAGCCATGGAGCAGAGAGAGCATGAAAAGGAAAAACGACCCTCACCTGTGCTCGGTGCTAAAGCAATACCAGGCTTTCTTTTCATTGCTGCCTTCTGTGTAGAGAGCAAACGTGCCAGACTGTGCAGAGGGGCGAGAACTTCCATCTTTTGTGTCTCTGACTCTCCCAGAATCTCCTGCTATTTTCCAGTTGGGAACCATCTTTTTTTTTTTTTTTTTTTAAAGATTTTATTTACTTATTTGACAGATGGAGATTACAAGTAGGCAGAGAGGCAGGCAGGGAGAGAGGAGGAAGCAGGCTCCCTGCTGAGCAGAGAGCCTGATGTGGGGCTCGATCCCAGGACCCTGGGATCATGACCTGAGCCGAAGGCAGAGGCTTTAACCCACTGAGCCACCCAGGTGCCCCCAGTTGGGAACCATCTTAAGGAGGGTCCAGCCTCAGACCTGCTGTTCTTGCGGGACCTCCGTCCTAGGCTTCTCTGTTTTGGGGGAGCCAGTGACAGTTCTTGTGTGCCTGTCCTCTGGCCCTAAGCTTTAGCCCATGCCCAGGTGACTGGTGACAACAGCAGGTAACTCCCAGTCATTCAAAATAGTGAAGAAGGAAAAGAGGAAAATAAAGAATGGGCAGCTTGCAAGTTACTGGGATAACATCACCTATTTAAGGTTAATTAGTGTTCTTAAGAACTAATTGCTGTGTCATTTACTTACAATAGCAGTCTTGGGGGCCAGCCAGCATGCTCCTACAGACTAGCTGGGTGTGCAGAGAGACTCAGATTGCAGACTGATTGGGAGCTGGCATTGCTTGCGTGGGGTGCAGGGAGCTGGGGGCTGCTAGAGAGGAGACCTGAGTAGTAAGGCATCTCTCCAAGTGGATATTTATAGCTGGGCTCTCCGAATAAATGATCCACAGAGGGGGCAGGAGGGGTGAGGCTGTTGGAAGTTGGCCAAGCCTGGATACTGGATCTTGCCAACGTGACACCTCAGAGACTTGGTCCATCCTGGGATCTGGGGTGCCCGGTGTTGGGGAAGGTGTGAGAAGCCTGCTGGGGTATGATGTGGTGCCAATTTCATTTCTCTGCTTTCTGCTTGAAAATGTGGACCTTGGATCAGTTGCCTACCTTCTGTGGGCTTCATCCTCCTTAATGTTAAAATGGCACAATGGTCCAATAGATGGTAGGCATCATAAATGTAGTTTCCATGTCTTTGGATCCAGCAGCTCTGGTGGCTGGCCTCCAGGAGGCTCCGTATAGGACAACATCTTTGGTAGTTCTGCCCTTTGTGTAGTTCATTACCATACAGAATAGGGCTGACGTGGATCACTGACAGGATATTGTGGAAATGACATTGGTGGCTACAGAGCCTGGGTCATGGAAAACACTGGCTTCTACCTTATCCTCTCTTGGCTCGCCTGGTTTGGGGGAGTCAGCTGTCATATTGTAAGGGCACTGAAGCAGGCCTGTGGACCTGAGGCCTTGCACCATCAGCTGGGATCAACTTGTCAACTATGGGAGTGGTGACACTATAAGCCAATCCTCCAACTCCAGTCAAACCATTTGATGACTGCAGACCCCGCTGACATCTTGACTGTGACCTCCTAAAAGATCCTGAGCCCAAACCACCCAGTGGAGCCACTTCTGGGTGCCTTGTACACAGACATTATATAAGGTATTGTTGTAGTAAGCCACTAAGTCTTGGGGTTATCTGTTCTGCACCCCCCGGATAATTCATTCACTGACGTGTTATCAGCTCTTAACCCAGTGTTGGCCATATGGGGGACATCTAATAAGTAGCTGTTCATGACTATGATATTACTTCGTAAGGTTGCTTTGCTGGCTGCATGAGATAACCCATGGAAGTCCTTAACATAATGTCTTGTACGGAGAAAGAATCCAATAAATAACTACCATTGGCATCACCATCATCTTCATCACTACCAATATTATTAGTCCATGTTGGTTTCGGGATAGAAGTGGGTAGGGTCTTCAGGAATGGGATTCCCAAAGAGCAGTGTCTGAGGAGGAAAAATGAAGGGAGAAACAGCAAATCATGAGAGGGTAGACGAAATAAAAGGAAGTTGATAAAGAAGAGAGGAAAGTCTACATGCCCCTTGGAGTGGGGATCCTGAATCCATGTCCTGACACTACCCTAACAACTATGAGTCAGTGAGCAAGTCCCATTGTTCCTAGAGTCAGGTTTCATCACCGTTGAATGGAGTTGTTATTCCCCGCCCACCTTCCTGGGGTAGTGTAGTAGAAAGAAGAGCTGGGGGAGTCAGGTCGTCTTCTGACTTTGCCTTTACTTGGTTGAGGTTGCCGTTGAACCCTACTTAGCACATGGTGAAATAAAGGACTTGGATTACATAACAAGGGGATTCCTTCCATCTCTGGTGTCCAATGGTGGACTGTTTTTTTGCACATCGCATTCCTGTGGGGACTGGATAAGGAGAATCTGCTTGGGCAGAGGGTCATCAGAGAGGAAATAGGCAGAGGGAGGTCTCAACACAGTGTCAGGGTTCCCCCTCAGGGTCTAAAGTCCCCACAAGTGCTCTAAGGTGCCTACATAGGAACCAAGGCAAGGGGACATATTCCCCCAGAAGCATTCTGTTGGCCATGCTTGTCACATATGGCCAGATTCAGTTCCAGTTCCTGAATTCCCATGCTTCATTGGTCATTAAAGATCTAGCTTATCATTTCTGCCAAGAAAGAATTTCAAAGAGATTTTCTCTTCCCTCCACTTCTCTCTGAGTTTTCTGTCCCTTACTTATGTTGCCAGCTACACATTTAGAAATCACCAACTCAAGCATTGGCTGTTGAACATCTCTTCTGTGCTGGACTCTGGGAATTTAATGGTGACCAGGAAGGGCACAAGCAGTGGTCTCATGAAGCCTGAAGCTCTGTAGGAAATTGTTTTAGGGTATCTTGAGTGTTGAAAGTGGTGATATCATGGGAGCAGTCATCAGGGGATCTGAAGGTTGAGAATCAGGGAAAGTCTTCCAGGGGAGAGGTGTTGACGATCCGGGCTCTGGCATTTGCAGGAGAGTCTATGTGCCAAAGGCAGCTTTCTCCGGGGAGTCACTCCCAACAGTGACTGGTGGTGTAGGACAAGAGGGCACTATGGCAGATCTTCAGTGACCTTGGGGGAAGTGCCTCAGGTCCCCCAAAATTCATGGTCACAGAATCAGCTGATGGCTCAGTGAGAGTCTGGACTAGTTCAGCCGCTGAAGATATTAATCCCCTCAAACTGGGTTGACCACCAAAGGGGATTTATTGACACATGTATCTGGGAGTCTAGAAGTGGGGCTGACTTTAGAAGCAGTAAGTCTTCATGATGGTGCACGTTCCCTCTCTCCCTGTCTCTCCCTGTGTCCAGGCTTGCCTTTTTCTGTGTTTGCCCCAGTCTGTCCATCAGAAGAGGGGCATTCTTCCAGTCCATGGACCTTGTAGCCAAGAAAAGGAGAGAGTGGCTACAGGCACTACCAGGCCTACTTGGCCAGAGTGCACACAGAATCCTGGGGAAGGCCAGGGTCATCATCTAATCACAGGCCAGAGGTGGCACCGCTGTGAAAGCCACTTGGAGTGAGTGAGGAGGAGGAACCCCAAAGAAAAGGGGGCACAGGGAAACCACCATGTTTAATACTCGCTCTCCTTGGTGTACCTGGCCGAGGAAGATGAGCTCTTTGACTCTTTCCACAATATCGTAAATCCTTGTGATTTGGCCCCGTTAAAATGTCATTGTTGTGTTTGAAGTGTGTGTGTGTGTGTGTGAGAGAGAGAGAGAGAGAGAGAGAGAGAGAGTTTTCTGCTAAAGAGAGAAAATATTTTCTTTTTTTTTAATTAGGGTATAATCGACATAAACATGGTATTAAATTTCAGGCATACGCATACTGATTCAATATTTGTATGGATTGCAAAATGGGCCCCCCAATAAACCGAGTTGACACCTATCACCATGCTTAGTTACAAGGTTTTCTCTTGCAGAAAATTCTTGAACTGGGTGATGGTTTTGTGGGTGCTTCTCTAACCGTAATGTGCATACCCCTTATCGAGGCCCCCTGTTAACATCCAGGTTCTGACTCAGTTGGCCTGGGGTAGAGCCCAAGAGTCTGTGTTTCCAACAAGCTCCCAGGTGTTGCTGACTTTGTTAGCCCCACAGACCGCATTTCATGAGGCAAGGGTCTATTTAATCTATATTAATTTATATTAATTTGGGGGCTAGGGAGGTAGAGCAAGAGGGAATATGTTTTAGTAGAATCAAGTCAAAATATAATCTCAGTTTAGATTTTAAAAAACCCAGAAATAATTTTCCTTTCTAGAAATGTTAACCCAGAGGCACTGGGGTGGCTCAGTAGGTCAAGCGTCTACCTTCGGCTCAGGTCATGATCCCAGGGTTTTGGGATCGAGCCCCTCAGCAGGGAGTCTGCTTCTCCCTCTCCCTCTGCCCTTCTTGCTCCTGCTCTCTCTCCCTCTCTCTCAAGTAAATACATAAAATCTTAAAAAAAAAAAAGAAAGAAAGAAACTTTGGCCTAGATTTTGAGGAGTAGTGGATATTCTGTGTCTGCCCGACTGTGCCAAGGCCTTAGCCACTCTCATGGGCATCCAGTGTGTTGACTGTGGACAGATGGATGATGGATCTGAGGCCAGCGCTATGAAGTGGCAATCAGGGGGCCCCAAGAAAGAGTTAAACCCTCTGGCAGGCTGAGCCCCACAGTCCCGGGCAAACGCAGACAGAAGTGACCCTGTTCTAAGGGTTAATACTATTTTGATTTCCAAGACTATTTGCTCTATCAGGTTAGTGCAGGCAGAAGGTCAGGGGGGTTGGCGGCCCCCCTCTGCCGCCCCCCTTCTCTCCCCGTCCCCGTGTCTCCTCATTTGCAGCCTCACTGCCTCCTTTAATCGGATGACCCCAGACACTGAGCTTTCCGTAGGACGTTCCCACCAGCTCTCTGGGCTCTCTGGCAGGCCCTCAGAGCGGGGTGCAGGGGTGTAGGCTGAGAGGTGCTTTGTGCGTGGGCAAGATCTGTGCTGCGGTTTCTCTGCACACAAGCAGACCAAAAAAAGAGTCCTTTGTTTTCCTTTGCCTTTTCTTTCCTTCCTCATCCTTTCCTTTTTCTTGTTTAAGAGGTGTTTCCCTTCTCTTCCTTCTTGCGGTCCTCATTTCCCCCTTTTGTCTTACTTCTGTGTGCATGGATTCTTTCTCTCCCTCTCGCTTTGTCCTCTTTTCTTTATAAAACTTCAGTCTCATGGAACTGGACTTTAAGTGAGGCTTCAAATCCCAGCTCTGCCCCGGAGCAAATGAGAACCCATCTCTGGGGGGTTCAAGACTCAGTTTCCTCATTACAAAGTCAGGTTAATCATCCCAGCCTCCGGGCTTACGGTTGACAGTTAACCTGGACATACATGTAGAGCCCAGGATCTCGTACACAGTGAATGTCCTATAAATGTTAGTCTTTCCAAACCCTTAAGACTTTTCTCTTCCTGTTTCTTCCTTTAGCTCTATTTCTTTTAATAACTTTCTTTTACATTTCTGGAAGATTCTTTGTAGGTGGAAGACTTCTAGGCAGAAGGCATGGTGGTATGATGACAGGGACCTGGCCATGCTACTTCAGAGCTGTGTTACCTTGGGCAGGTTATGGAAATTCTCTAAACGTTACCTCCTTCTTCTGTAAAATGGGGAGAAGAGTTCTTTCCCTTAGGGCAGTGGAGAAAATTAAATGAGGTTACGTGCGGTCATTCCCTACCATGGAGCCTGGTGTCCACTGCTTAGGTTCTGTCCTGCTGCTTACTCCCAGGCCTTATTTCCATTACACACAACAGTGCTCAAGTGGACAGCTTAGCCCATTGGTATTAATCCCTCTGGTGAATAGTTTCCTTCTTCATCCATCCACCCAGCTATCCAGCCATCGTCCATCCATTCATCCACCATCCTCCTGTTCACTCACCTAGCCCTTCAGCCATGCATGCTCCACCCATCCATCGTCCATCCATCTGCCCACCTACCCATCTACTCATCCATCATCCGCCTTCTACCCAACCATCCGTCACCCTTTTGTTCACCCATCCATCCATTTATCCTTGTATCACCCATTCGTCCATCTGTCCACCCACCTACCCATCTACGCATCCATCCCCCAGCCTTCCTTCCATCCACCCATCCATCCATCATCTATCCAGCCAGCCATCTATCCATGTGTGCATACCTCCATCCAAACATCCATTCATTTATTTATTCAACATGGTTGCATAATAAAATAATATTGGCCTAAAGCACGCCTTATCATAAAATTCTACATGACACTTCAGAACTAGAGAGCAGAAACAAAAAAAAGAAAGAAAAGAAAAACCAATAACACCAACATGACCTGGGAGCCATAAGGCCCTTCCTTCCAGTCTTCTCATGGAGCACGTGGGGAGGAGGGATGGGATTTGACCTTGAGGACAGGACACATGAGGTTGGGAAGTTCAGTGGTTTTTAGACTGGCTTCCCTGGCATCCAGGAGTTCCATGATTGTGTCAGAGGGGTGACTGGTGGCGTGGCTGCCACTTCAAACGGAGCAGCTCTCCCTCTTATCTGTCTTTTATATTGGTCTCTGTTTAAGACATAATTTAAGAAACACTGAAGAGTTTAGGAAGCATTCAATGGCAGGGTCACCAGCTGGTACGGAGACTTGGCGTCACTCTGGTTTGCTGCAGGGGCTAGAGTGTTTGGCACACACGTGGCTGTCATTCTTTCCGCATCCCCCCCCACTTTAATTTATCTGTTCTGTGTTCTACCCTCCCTTTCTTTTCAGTGCCAACTCTGCTCTGTCCTACAGTTTTATTAAAGCAGAGGCGTGTGGGACTGAGGTCAGGAGTCTAAGTACCTACCTCAGGCACTATTTCTTATACAACAAAAATATTAAATACCTTTTTCCTTCTCGGTAAAAGGATTAAAAAAAAGAAAGAAAAGTGTTCAGCTGCTAAGCACAGTGTTTTAAAGCACTTGAAAAGCTGCAGGCTTTACATACCAAAGAAAACTAAAGAAAGAGCTGTTTTCTATCTTGTTAACCACTGAAGACAGAGGTAATCAATCCCTCCCTCATGTAGATTTTGAGGGGTTCTTACCGCACACCAGGCACTGTGCTAACAATTACATGGATGAGCTCATTTAATCCAAGAACAACTTTATACGGTTGGTGCTATTATTATCCCCATTTTTCAGATGAAAAAGCTGAGGCTCAGAGACACCAAGGCACTTGCCCAAGGTCACACAGCAGTCAGAGCCATGGAACTCTGGTTTGAACCCGGGAATTATGGCCAAGATACACCTTGCCTGCAACGGAAAGCCACTTCCCTGGTATAGGGGGCCAAAGGGGCATCAGAGGAGGAAACCCGGTGGGGCTTTTGTTCTCATCCCCACCTCAGTCAGTTCGTAATTTCCTCTTACAGATTCTACAGTGAGCAGCGGAGGGGATTATGGGGCTCAAACATCCGACAAGCGAAAACAACCGATTCTTGGAGTTAGAAGGAACCGAGGCTGGTGCTTGAGAAACACAGAGCTGGCCTCACGTCGAGGGCTGGCCAGGCACTAATTGCATGACCCTGTGGCAGCAAATTCCTTCCTGGAGACTCCGCTTCCTCATCTGGAAGAGAGAATGGAAATAATGCGTAAGTCACCAAGGTCATTCCAAGAGTTCTAGAATGTTAGGCAGAGTGCCCGGCATGTAGTGACAGCCCCAAAATATCAGCTGTCGTCATCACTGTCATCATGCTTTGTGGCTCCATAGGACAGTCTGCGTGATGGACTCACACTGCGGCTAAAACCGGAGACCTGGTCCTAGCACTAGGGCTAGTCCCTGTAGTAATAGTAGTAGGGTTTATTTCAAGGATAGAAGTGAGTACAGATATTTTGGGTTGGTTTTTAGTTATGAAATCATGCTGCTGTCACGAATATCAAGAACCCCTTTGTCTATTGAGCACTAATCAGGTATCTGTTATCATCTAATACTTTGCATGATCTCCTTCCACACTCCATCTGCGTAAGGCACTCTTTTATCCCCATTTTACAGATGATGAAACTTGAGGCAGTCCCTCAACAATGATTTGTGGAACACCCACTAGCTGGCGCCTGCTGTTCCAGGCACTATGGATACAGGGGTGATAAGAACAGAGCTTCTGTTTTTGTGTGGGAGCTTAGTTTTATTTGGTGGGTGGGTAGTTACAGATTAGGAACCCATAGTCCAGTGAGATCATTCCCAGCACTAGTAAATGCTGAAGAAGAAGAATAGGGTAATGAGACAGAGGGTGGATGGTTGAGGTCAGGGAGAGAGGGGTCTCTGGGAGGTGATGTATGGATCAAAATGAATGACAGAAAGAGGCAATTGGAGATAAAAAGCATTCTAAGCAGAAGGAGCTGCCTATACAAAGGCCCTGGGGCATGCAGAAGTTGGCCAGAGGTGGATTAAGGGATTTACATCCTGCAAGCTATTTGTGGCATTTGAGCCCATGGTTGGCCCGGCAACCAACATCCTGAACTATCCTTTTTTCCTGCCTCCCTGGATGCTCCATCCGCTGGCAAAGGCTGCAGTTAAGCTATGACCTTGCTGGGTGTTTGCAGGGAAGAATTCTCTGGAACGTCATTTTCCAGGAAGCAAGCACAACCGCCAAGGGTGCTCATCTCAAGAGAGAGCTGCAAAACCAGGCCTCAGTTCTTGCTTGGCCAAAGACTAAAACTCCAATGAGAGCTCATGGTCATGTCCACTCTAAAGTGAGGTCGCCCCAACCCCTGGTGGCTGCCAAGAAGGCCCAGCATGAGCCGTGCATCTCTTATGTTCAAGATGTGGGGAGAAGACACTCTACAAGCCAGGGCTTCCTAAAGGGCAGTGTGCACCTGAATGTGTTGGGGATCGTGTGAAAATGCGGTTCTGATTCTGTAGGTCCGGGTCTTGGATTCTGCATTTCCAAGAAGCTCCCAGGTGAGGCCAGGCTGCTGCTCCCTGGAGCCTACATCCAATTAACAAGGATACGTGAGACTGAATATTCCAGAACAGAGAAAGATGACAAAGCCATTGCTTATAGAGTATTTACTACTCACCAAGTGTCACCTCATTTTGCCCTCGCTACACGACTGAGGGTCAGGCCTCATCATTATCCCTGTTTTACAGATGACAACACTGAGGCATGGACAGGTTACGTGTCTTGCCCAAGGGCACGGCACTGTGGAAACCAGCTGTCTAACGTCAAAGCATGCTTCGTCGCTCCCTCTTTTACTCCCCTGCCTCTCCCACCTGGAAGATGGGGATTTGGAAGTGGGTCAGAAGTGGCTTTCTGAAGTTGGATGTCATGATAGGAGGAACAGACTGTCTCATTTTAAGCAGATGCACACCGGGAATTTTCAGGATCACCTGTCAGGTGGGAATGTTTCCGGGCATTAGTCAGCAAGACAAAACTTCTAATCCTATGGAGAAGCACTCAGTGCTGTCTTTGGAGGGATTTTGAGAGCCAAGGGGGTTATCTGTGTCTTTTGGGAATCCTAAAGTTCTCAGCTCACCCAATTCTCCAAACACATCAAAACCCCCATGGTCTGCATGAAGGAGAAGGAATAATTTGGGAGCAAAGTGGCCTGTCTGGCTTTGTATTGCATTCTCTTGATCCTGCCATGGTTAGCGAAGTGGTGGTTTGGGCTGTCAGGGTGCCTGCCAGCCAGTGAAAAGAGCTGGGAAATGAAATAAGTTATCTCTGGTCCAGGACAAGGGGATAAGTACAGGGTCTCGTGGAGGACACACGGGGACCCCTAACCTAGACCTAGAGGGGCTCATGGACAAGCAGTGTCCTCCCAGCTCTGGGTTAGAGGATGCCCACCCTCCCACTTACCCACCCAGCCCCTTTCCATCAGCTGCAGCCTGGTCCAGCCAGGCCCCCTGTGGCCAAATCTTTCCCACTTTCTCAAGGCAGCAAATGATAATAAAACATCTGCAGAGGTTGCCCCTCTGCCTCCCCCAGCCAAGGGCACAGTTTACGACCCAGAAAGACACAGTTTGCCAGGAAACTCAGAAGCAAGAAGGATTCCCCTCTCCTCCCCCTTCCTAGTCCAGCCGCTGCTGCCTCCCCCGCCTCGGGCCCCTCCCCATCCTTCCTCCCGCCTCCCCTGCTCGCCCCCCCGCCCCCCAGGAGAGTGGAGGAACTTGGCAAGCCATCTCGTCGCCAATCAATCTGTGGTGTAACAATTAGCACTTAGGCACCACTCTTGCTAAACACACGCTTAGAAAACACTTAAAAAAAAAAAAAAAATGGAAGACAGTCATCAGGGAGCGGAGCCGGAGCAGCACCGTTGGGGGGATGTCAGGGAGCGGAGCCAGGAGGAGGCCTGGGGAGGAAACGGATCAATGCGCTGCAGAATGGAAGGCATCTAATACCCTATTATTGACGAGGCCAAAGCACTTTGAAGCGTGTTTCCACCGTGAGCAATTAGTCTGCGAGACCGCAGGAGTTAAGCTCACACTGCCAGCCCCCCATCTCCCCTTCCTCCCTGAGAGCAGTTGGATGACACTTTCATTTGGTCGCGAGCCCCCGCAGCAGTGGCGCCAGCCTGCAGCCATAATGGGGCCCATCCGAGGCAGGCCAAATGCTCCAGGCTCCCAGAAGGCCCCCGCCGCCCCCCACCTGCCCCGGCCCCCTCCCCAGCCGCCTGCGCCCCGCGCTCCCGGTAACAGAATCCAGTCGACACGGAGTCTGTCTGCGCGCCTGCGAGCTGCCCAAATTGATTGTAATGGTTTTATCGCGCGCAGAGAGACCTGGCTGTTTTCTCGCCTCTGCTGCCGGCTTGCATCAACGCCCGGGCAGGAGGAAGCGGGTCCTCCTCGGCAGCAGTGGATCAGATGAAAGGCAACTTTTGTTTGTTGGCGAGAAGCTCACACAGCCTCCTCCACCGCCTGTCTCCGGCCCTGTTCAAGGCTGTTGTTTCTCTCCTGGCCTCCCAGCTTGTTGTGCCCACAAGGGACTCTGGGAACAGCCAACAAACAGCGGGGTCTCCGCGGGGGTGGGGGGTGGCTCCTTCCTGGAGCCAGTTCTGGGCTCTTCTCTAAGCGCTGGGGTGTTTGGGGAAGAGGGTTCCAGCAGGGGTTGGAGAGAGAGAAGAGTTCATGACAGTGCTGGTCAGTACTAATCACCACGAAGAGGGCGGTGACGGCTAGCTGGCATCTTTGAGGGCTTAGTGGGAACCCACCCCAGCCTTTACGCTCGTTATTGGGGTGGGGGGGGGAGACAGTTCTCTAAATTCTCACAGCAGTCCCACAAGGTACGCATTAATCCCCCACCCCATTTTACAGACAGGGAAACTGAGGCATAGAGCGGCCATGAGACTTGGATAGGGTTACACAGGAAGCTGGAAGAGTGAGTGAGGGAAACTGGAATCTGGCCCAGCTAATGCTTCATCTGGTTCATTCTCTGTACTCGGCATGGCTTCGAGGACTTTGTCTCAGGAAGAAGACACTGGTGTAATGTGTCATTCCAAGAACTGGGTATTCCCCAGCCTAGCACCTGGAGCAGTGCGTGGGCAGCACCATGAAGACAAGGATCCCCTTGTGTGTTCTGGGGATGGGTGGGGGGCAGGGATGGGATATAGTCTCTTCTTAACATTTATCCCTTCTTCTTCCTTTGGGAACACTTCTCTGTTTGGGAAGAGGGGGCAGCAAAGTTAAATGTCCGTTTGCGGGAGCAGCTTTATAGTCATGTGGGAGAGTGATCTTCTGCCTTGGAGGAAGGACCCAGTCAAAGCAATTTGGTGCAAAAGCTTTGGGGAGTAGTTGTGGATTTCACTGTTGAGGGCAGCTTAGCCCCCTTGGCCCAGATAACCAAAATGAGTTGTAACCAATGTCTGCAACGTTGTAGCGGTGGGTCTGCAAACAAAGGACAGGAACCGGCAGTCCTTCACATTGAACCAGCAGATACATGGAATTTTCCAGATGTTCTTGCAGATTTCTTTCCTCCTCTTCTCCCATCTCTTGCCCTGTTGGTTGCATCCTCATCTCCTATTTCCTGTTCTCAGGCTTCCACGCATTTCTGTGCTGAGTTCGGGGAAAGGTCGGCTGTCTTTGGTACCCCCAGCCCGGCAGGAGGAACTATGGGAATTAGTTAAGGACAACGTCAGAATCCCTAAGCCCAGGTGCCTACCTCTGCTTTTCACAAGAAGGCACAATGGCTCTCATGAGCCCCCTGGCATTGGTGGTGATCTCTTGCCTACGTTCTGGATGATAAGCCAGCCACAAGCTGAAGGGATGATATGAAGACCCCAATGGGTCCAAGGAAAGGAGGATATGGCCAAGGACAGAAAGGAGACAGGAAGAGGAGATGGGATGGGAGGGAAAAAGCCAGGGCTCCTGCCCCACCTCTGAGCAGGACCCAGGTCCGTGTGGTAGATGATAAAGCTCCCTTTCTCCAAGAGGAAAGTGGGAAGGACAGATTTTGATACTCCCAAGGGCCCACGTGCTCTACACCCCCAGCATGGGAGGACTCAAAGTCTGGTCCACCGTGAGAGCAGGTGCCCTCGACGTGTGAGAATGGAGAGATGCACCTGCTGAGGGAAGGACCGTAAGGTGGGTTTCTCTCCAACTCTAAGAGCCGTGCAGGGAGCAGAGGTGTCTTGGGAACAGGGCTGGGGGAGAGTGGGAGGGCAGAATACTGGTGGGTAGGCATGGGGAGCTACAACCAACACCGTTCCCTTTTACCACTCAAAACAGTGAGGGCAGGGAGCTCGATTTGAACCACTACAAGACTCTGAAACTGGCTTACGTGATGAGTTGGTGAGCCCTTTCCCTGGAGAGGCACCGCAGGAACTGAGTCCCAAGCACGTGGCTCGGTGTCCTGGAGCTGCCGTAGCGCTAGTGCCAGGAACTGGGTGACTTAAACAATCCAGGTTTATTCTCTCGCAGTTCTGCAAGGTAGAAGTCCCAAAGCAAGGCGTCATCTGGCCCTTGCTTTCTCTGGAGGCTCTAGGGGGAGAATGTGCTCCATAACTTTCCCTTAGTGTTTGGGGTTGCCAGTAAGCCTTGGTGTTCCTTGGCTCCGCTCTCTGCCTCTGTTGCCACACGGTGCGCTCGGTGGGGGTCTTCCTCGGTTTCTCTTTGTACAAGTTTGCCTGTGGACACCAGTCATGCTGCATCAGGGTCCACCCTGATGGTCTCCTCTTACGTGGATGACATCTGCAAATGCCCTATTGCCGAACAAGCCCATATTCACAAGTCTAGGGGTTAAAGCTAACTTGCGGGGGACACAAAATTCAACCCATCAAATCACAGAAGAAGTAAGTCCGTCCTGGAAGGGTTGTAGGCACCGGCGCCGGATAAGTAGTTAGGCAGTTTTGGACTGTCCCACATCACATCCCACGGGCCCATCTTTGAACAAGGGACTGTCCTCGGTAAGCTGAGAATCAAGTTGACAGCATCCTGCTCCAGGAAGGGCCACACCCTCTGTGAAGCTGCGGGGACTGCTCAGCCAAGAGTAAGAGTAGCCCAAAAGCCAAGGGAAGAGTGACTGTCCCTGAAGGCAGCCATCAACCAATGGGAGGGGCTAATGGGAGGGGAGGTTAAATGCCTTCCCTTGGTCCTCTGAAGGGACCCCTCTGGGATGCATTCTACATTCTTCTCAGAGGTTCCAGTAGAATTGATATCCCATTGCCTACAGCAGCTCCTCAATGATATGCTTGTCATGGCTTCTGCTGCTTCCTTGTCTTGCTCTTTCCACTCCCTTGAACCTGAGTCCTAGAATCACCTTGACCTCTTCCACCCCGACTTGCCTTCCATCCTGCCCCCATCACCAATAAAACCGTCCGCTGCCAAGTCCTCGTCTCAGGCTCAGCTCCTGGTGGATTCCCAGCTAAGAGAGTCCTGGGCCCTGGAGAGAATTTGGATCATTTTTTTCCCTCGATCTAGGGCCTAGCTCTGTCCCCTTAAGCACTGACAACAATAAAACCATTTTCCACATGCCTCATTTGTTTTAATCCTACAGTAGTGGGTTGAATTGTGCCCCCCAAAAGACATATCCACAATCTGGCTTCTGAAATCTCTAAATATGGTCTGATTTGGGAAAAGGATCTTCGCAAGTAGAGTTAAACTGAGGATCTGAGATGAGAGCACGGGGTTTTATCGGCATAGTGGATGACAGATGTCATTCACTGAGACAAAATAAGAGACACAGAGGGGAGAGGGACACACGGGAGAAGAAGATGTGAAGGTGGAGACAGAGAAGGGAACGATATGTATATAAACCAAGAAACACCAAGGATTGATTGTTGGCACTCACCCAACTGTAGGAGAGAGGCACCGATCTCCCTCACAGCCCTCAGAAGGAACCAACCCCTCCATCTCAGATGTTTGGCTTCCAGAACTGTGACAGGACAGGACCAGTTTCTGTTGTTTGAAGCCACCCCATTTGTGGTAGTTTGTGACAGTAGCCCTAAATTCTGTTAGTTATTGCCATATTAATATTCCACTTGCAAAACGGAGGTTCAGAGAGTTTAATTCATATGGCTGGTGGAGAGTAAATTCTGCATTTAAAGTTATTTGTTTATTTATTTATTTGACAGACAGAAATCACAAGTAGGCAGAGAGGCAGGCAGAGAGAGAGCACGGGGAAGCAGGCTCCCTGCTGAGCAGAGAAGATCCCAGGACTCTGAGATCATGACCTGAGCCGAAGGCAGAGGCTTTAACCTACTGAGTCACCCAGGTGCCCCTAAAATCTGCATTTAAATCCAGCTTTGTGTAGTTCAAAATCCTTCCCTTAAACATTCTTCTTGATCTTCTTCCTCAAAGAAGTTACTGCATTTCCTCTGTGTTTTGGGGAGACTACTGAGGCCCAAGAAATTCTGTTTTAGGGCCCAGGTGATCCAGGGCCTGGAGAGGGAAGATCATGAATAAATTTGGCAAATGAGGCCTCCCCCTGGACACTCTGAGCAGTAACTGGGAAAGACAGTGGCCTAGGGGGTAGGGAGTGAGGGGTAATGCTGACGGTGGTAGGGCCAGGAATTTTGAGTATTTAAATTAATGTCATCTCATAAAGCTCTGGAAGCCAAGAGAACTGGGAGGATTAGAATGATTTTTGCAACCAATATGGCGCACCTTTGCTGTACAGAGGTCTTATGCAAGTCAGATTTCAGAGAGAAAGTACACCAAGAGAGTGGGGGAAGGGCCGGACAGTGAGGTAAGCTTCCATGTGACCAGAGGCCCGGAAGGAAGCAGGCACAGGTTGGGATTAGGACTTGGAAACAAAATGTAATTTCAGCTTCTCGTGGGTAGTCACTTGGCCCTGTGGAACAGTGACCATGCAGTCCTGTGGCCCACAGCCAAGCCAGCTGAACTCCCCGGACAGAGACTCCCCACTGCATCTCCATAATGGGTTACACAAGAATAAAGGGGATTGAGTAGTTAAAGGAAAAAGTTTAGATTAGCTGAAAGGAAAGTCTTTCTCAAGGTCGGTGTGAGTCGATGGAAAATTCAGCTTCTAAGTGGAAAGGCGGGAGCCTAGTCCCCAGATTATAGGCTCCATTAGTGATAGATCCATTAAGGGAGTTCTGTGAGCCTAGCATGGTGTCTGCAGCATGAGTCTGCAGCATGAGCATGAGAGTTGCACGAGGGTGTATTATTAAGAATAGAAGGATGTGTGTCAAACTCTACCTTTCAAGGAAGATGAGGGAAGGTGGTGAGAAGGTGAACAAACTGGTTGCAAAGAAGAGACACATCTGATTCACTGAAACCCTTGCTGTCAAACAGACAGCACTCATTGTTTCCTCTCCCGCCACTGCCCATGGCAGACATCACTAATCTGTCATTCTACTCCTTCCATCGGCATCACGTGAAGGTCTTGTTTCTGAAGATGCTGGACGAGGCAGGTGCTGAGAGAGGTGACATGAGAGAGAAATCACCTGACCCTCTAGCCTTTAGGTGATGAGGGTTTGTTTCAGAGAAGGGCAGGGACGTGTAGAAGCATAGGAAGCCATAGAGACACGTGTACCCCAATGCTTCTAAGACCAGGATACGGAGCAAGCCTCCTGGAGAACTGGACCAGTGGTTCATTTCCATTCTGGTCCAGCAGTCATTCTAGCTATTTCCTCTGGCATCTCACGTTCACCAAGAGGAGGGGACAGAGAGAAAGGGAATCCAGCTGGGATAAATCATTGCCAACTGATACGGTGTGCCTTTACAGGACATTGTCCTGTTCTCATTGTCCCAAAGAGAACTGATAGATGGCTAACTCCTATTTCAAATGGCCTTTTCTGAATGGCTTTTAGCTCAAGTGGCAATTCTTAAATTCGGTGGTCAGCAGACTTTCTGCGAAGGGCAAGATAGTAAATATTTCAGGCTTTGTGGGCTATTCAGTGACTGTCATGGTGATTCGACTCTGTCATTGGAACGCAAAAGCCTTCCTAGATCACACATTAACACATGAGCACTGCTGTGTTGCGATAAAACTTTATTTATAAAACCAAGTACCTATAGCTTGCCACCTTTGTTTTGATGGATCTGTTGCGGCCAGGTAGCAGGATCAGAGATCACAATAATGACATCTTTATGCAGAAGAAGCTGTCCTTCTCAGAAGAAAATGTACCGTGCGTGGGTTGAGCATCTTATGTACTCTCTGGGGTTGAGCTGAAGTCAGTACCTCCTGTTCTGCTTCTCATGCACAAGTTCTAAGAGATCTGGTGGTTTCCAGGGAACCAAATTACATTTCCCTTTGACTTTTTTTCTGGAGCCCTCCTCCTGTGGTCATGTCCTTTTTGTATATAGTAGGAATGGAAAAGGTACGGCAGGCCTACTGTGATCCCCCATTGCCTCACCGGTGGCAGACATCACTAATCGATCACAAGACTCTTTTCCCCCAAGTCCATGCATGCCTCAGCATCCTTCTTAACCTAAAGCAGTCACAACCATTCTCTCAGAGGTGGCCCTCAAACTGAAACATGATTGCTATTATAGGAAGAAAGAGAGAATAGAAACAGAAAATATTTTGAGGCTAGACAAGTCCATAATGGCATTCAAACTAGGATTTCCAGGTCCTCCCCACCCCAGGCTGACATCCTGCTCTAAGAGACGTATAGTAGACAGACCTGGGGCAGAAGGAAGAATCTCCTTATTGAGTTGTTCAGTATTTTCCCCGTTTTGGAAGATGTTCTCACTCTGGTCATTCTTGAGGGGTCCCTGAAGCTGGGATCCAGCTGCTTCCTCGGGGAGGCTTTGGATGGAGTCTGGCAAATCTTTCCAGCTGAAGCTGGGAGGAACATTTCAGTGCAGACATCGGTGACCTGTCCCAAAGCTCCAGAGTTTGAAGCCAGACCCGGCGATATATTCATTGTTCCCACACATCAGGCCCAGAGCCCGGGTGGGCAGCCCCCACTGAGTTCTTCCTGCTGCTGGAACGCCTTCAATTCCGGGCCCGCTGAGTAGAAATGGCACCTAGAGGAGCACTGCTCTTAATGCTTCCCCTCCGGTCACCACCTTCCAGCTCACATTGCTGAGAGGAGGAGAAATCGGCTTTTAACACCATCCAGTGACCCTCTGTAAGCACCTTCTCCTGCATTTGATCTAACAAGGTGGGGACAGGTCAGTTCTGGCCTTGGAAGAGTGAAAGCCTTGTCAACAGGCGGTTGGAGCCGCGTGGGAACGGTGGTAATAGGAGGCCCGGCCAGCCGGGGCAGCCAGAAAGCTCACCTGGAAAATATTTCAGGAGAAGCTGTCACAGGCATTCTGAGTGCCGACAAGATGTGTCGGGGAAATCCACCGAGTGCTTTTAGGAAGCAGTCATTTTCTCGCGCTGAATCTTGCTGGCTTTCTAGTTAGGGGCCCAGAGGGAGCTGGCTGGCATTGAAGAACGAGCCAGAAGAATTGGAGCGGCAACTTGGGGGGAAACAGCATCTCTGGGGCTGGAACAAAATCTTACCCAATTTGCTCTCATTTCTGTCCTCCCTGACTTTGCTGATGCACGTAGCAAATGATTTGACATCCACGTCCCCCATTTGCAATGGCGGGGCAGTGGTTAAGAGCCTGGGTTTAGATCTGTGCTTCTTGGGATTGAGTCCCAGATCACTACCTACTATCTGGGTGACGTCTGGCAGGTTCCTCGACCTCTCTGTGTCTTTGTTTCTTCACCTAGTAAAATGGTAAGAATACCAATGCATCACTGATCAGGTTGTTATGAGGGATAAAAGAGTTAGTTCCAGGAAAGGGCTTAGAACACAGGATGAACACGGTAGGATTCATTTGGTTTATCTTTTGTTTTGTTTTGTTTTGAAGTGAAACTTGTAATTTACATCCAGTGAAATACATCCTTTCACTGATGCCTTCACTGATGAGTTTGATGAGTTCCAAAAGATATTTATGATGATGTGACCAACACAATCAAGATACAGAACACTTCCATCATCCCCACAAATTTCCTTCATGCTTCCTGCCCTACCTAGGGCCCCAAGCCCCCTGGCAATACCTGTCCCTAGAGTTTCATCTTTTCCAAGTCATATAAAGGATCATTTTGTACGTAGCCCTGTGTGCTCAGTGTCTTTCACTTAGCATAAGGGTTTTGAGGTTCACCCACATTGTTGTGGGTACCAACACTGTGTTCCTATAATGGCCGAGCAATATTTCATCACAGGGCCATTCCACACTTTGTTTATCCCTCTATCATTGGATGGACATTTGGGTTGTTTCCAGTTTGGGGAAATTACAAATGAGGCCGCTGTGACCATTCACACGCGAGTCTTTGTGTGGTCATCTGTTTTACGTATCTTGAGTTAATACCTAAGAGTTGCATTGTGAGTGCCCTTGATCAGAGGACATTTAACCACCTGTGGAATAGCCAGACCAGTTCCCGAAGTGGCTGTGCGTTTTGCATTGTGACCAGCAGCGTCTGAAGGTCCCTTTGCTCCCATCATGGCTTCATATTTGCCAGCTTCTTCTTTTCTTTCTCTTTTTAATTTTGCCTTTCTAGCAAGTGTATAGCGGCATTTCATGGTGTTTTGAACTTGAAGTTCCCATTGACCGGTAATGATGAGCATCCTTTCTTTTGCTTCTTTGGCAAACCGATCTCTTCTTTGGTGAGCTTTGGGTTTTTGTTTTGTTTTGTTTTGTTTTGTTTTTAAGGACAGCCAACCACCTCTTTGCTCTCCATTGTAATGTATGATTGTTTGGAACCAATCTGTTTTGAGGCACTGATGGACCTATGTGACAGGAGGGTCTAGGTTGGTAGTGGCTTTAGCTGCTTTAACTGCTTCCTGTTGGTGGGTCTTGTGTCCCGCAGAGTTGACTTCCTCACAGGGCTCTGCTAGTCTGGCCCTGGCAGTTCCAGGGGCTCTTCTCTTTGAGGAAAGATGGTGTCAACACCCTAGGAAGCTCAAGCCCACCTACATCCCCCCTAGCTTTCCCAGACAGGACTTTCTGTAGCCAGTCTGTGGTCAGAGATGGACTTGGAGACTGACCGGCTAATACCTAGCCTATACTCCTGTCCTTAGGGCTAGTGGAGGGGGCTTATGCTGGCTTCATGGACTAAGGCAGAGGGACAACTGGATCCAATGGCACCATTAGTCCTGGCACTGTGCTTCAGAAAGCTCTACTCTGGCACTCTGGTTTGTGTCCCTTCCCAAAAGAGGAAATGCCCACAAAGCCAAGGGGGAGGATTTGCTTTGGGTATCTAGACTCCTAAATTCCGTGGTCTCATGGCTCCACATCTTCCTCCAGGGTCTGCACAGATCTCCTGCTGTGTTCCTGGGGTAGGCCTGAGGAGCGGTTGGTCGGGGATGGTAGGGTCTTAGTGGAGGTTGGATATATCATCTAGAAGGTCCATGGGTGTGCATTTTGAGGTCTTGGAGTGTGGGAGGTAGGGGGAAGGCAGGGTGTAGGTGTCCTAGACCACCGGAGAGTCTAATGAAGTTTGTCAAGGCCATGGGAAAGTCCTCCGGCCAAATCTGGCGGTCACTGGAGTCCTACGCCTCCCGAGAGTGGACCTGCCAGAGTGTGGCTGCCATCTGCAAGCACTGGTTGGAGGCAGCCCCCAGGAAATGGGGCCTCCAAGAGAGGGCAGAGTTGGACGCCAGCACACAGATAGCACTGGGACCCTTGGTCAATTTCATGGCTTGTAGTTAGAGGTCTTCAAGAGGCGTGTTCCTGGCCTCTGAGCCCTGAGACCCCAAGTGTTAGGGGTGGGCATGTCCTGATTCCCAAAGAAGGGGCAACTCCTGGAAGAGTGGGGAGTGGACACAGGGGAGTCCTTCAGAAACCACCAGGAACCCAGGACATCGAGGATGACAAAGCTGACACACTCTTGCCTGTCGCAGTGTTGGCCTGAGCTCCCATCAGTCAGGCACATCGGAACTACCAATCACCAGTGCGCCTATGTGGCTCATTGAGTGTGAACTCTTGGTTTCAACTCAGGTCATGATCTTGGGGTTGTGAGATCAAGCCACGTGTGGTGCTCCACTGGGCATGAAGCCTGCTTGAGATTCTCTCTCTCCTTCTCCCCCTTCCCACCTCTATCTCTCTCTCTTTCTCTTGCTCTCAAATAGATAAACAAAATCTTAAACTAAAAAAAAAGAACTACTAATCGCCTGAGTCTGCAGGTCGGAACCGGGGGGGCCACAGTGCTCCTGTCTGAGTTCCCAGAGCATGCACCCCCTGCCCCCGCAGGTGCCTGGGCCACACCTGGAGCTGCTGGGGAATAAAATAGGTGCCTGGTAGAAGATAGCTACGATGACCGCCATTTTTTGCCCAGAAGAGGGCTGTGTAGGTCTTTCACTCAGTCTCCCCCAGACATCCCCCAATGGGGTCATTTCTGCAGAGTGGTGGCCAACTCAGGAACAATGAAGTGACACAAAGTGGTGGTGCAAAAAGGAGGCTAATGGCGGACACGTGCTTCCCTCAGCAGGTGTGGGGAGAGCAGGACCAGCTGAAGGGGAAACCTCTAATTGGCGAGGGAAGTCACTCGGCTTAAACAGGATGCAGGCGGAAGGCCCCATCCAGGCTCCACTGTGGCCTTGGGGTTGTGGCCACAAGGAGCGAAGTAAAGTGGTGTCAGGAGGTCAAGCCTTTCCTTAGGGCTGAGCAGCTGCCACTGGACTTTCCAGTGCATAAAGGGCGTCCCCTCTGCGGGGGGATTCTTCTGGAAAGACGCATGTGCGTTGAGTCCTGTTAAAATAGCACCTGCCACCGGGCCGTGAATCTATCATAATTTTTAAAATTCTCTATTCACGTCTTAGAGCTGCTGGAACAAATCGCCAGAACTTGGCTTCACACAGCAGATACTTATCCTCTCATGCTTCTGCAGGTCAAAAATACACAATCAGGATCCTGGGGTCAAAGTCGAGGGGTCGACAGGGCCTTCTCCGGAGGCCAAGGGGAGAATCCATTCCTTGCCTCTCCCAGTTTCCGGTGGCTGCCTGGCTTGTGTCAGCATCCCTCCCGGACTTCAGGACCAGCATTTTCAAAGCTCTCTGCTCCCTCTTCATGTCATTTTCTCCTCTGTGTGTGTACAACCCCCCTTTCTGTCTCCCTCTTACGATGGATGTGTTTAGAACCCACATAGATAATCCAGGGATAATCTCCCCATCTTAAGATTCTTAACTTAATGACCTATGTAAAGACTCCTCCTTTTTCCATCTAAGGTAACATTACAGGGGCCAGGAATTAAGATGTGGCTATCTCTGGAAGGGGACATTCCACAACCTGCCACATAGGTATCTCTCCCCTTTAGGGTATAAACGCTCTGAAGGCAGGGATTTTGTCCCTCTTGCTCACAGTTCTAGCCTCTGTGCCTCTAACCATTCCTAGCATACAGGGGAGGCTGGATAAACGTGCATTGAATGAATGAATCCGTAAGTCAGAGGAATAGGGGTTTGCTATTCAAACGAAGCCTGCACAGAATCCTTTGTGAAGAGTTGTTTGATCATCTTGATAATTGCCTTCAACTCAGCTCTGAAAAAGTGAGCTCCCCAGCATCCCAGTTTCTGAGTGCTGTGCTCCCTCCCTATGTGCCTTGGGATGTTGGGATGTTCTTACAAAAAGCAGCAGAGAATTGGCGATGATCCTTTTTTGTTTGTTTGTTTCAGTCGGGTAAAAATAAAGGCCCTTAGCTAGTATCATAGTCCCTGTAGTTTTTCGGACCTAAATTTCATTGAAAGTGTCCAAGCGCAAGCAAACATGCTAAAACATGGCCCTGAGCCCCGGTGGGGGTGCTGGTGTTTGGAGCATAGACCGCCTGAGTTCAAATCTCAGCTCTGCCACTTCTCAGCTCTGTGACTTTCTCAGCAAGTTCCTTTTCCTCTCGAGTCTCAATTTCTGCATCTGTAAAGTGGGAATGATCTGCATGTTTACCTCATTAGGTTGGGGTGAGGATTTCCTTGCTAGGTGACTATTTATTGAGACCTAGTGTGTGCCAGGCACAGGGTGCGCAGTGTGAAGAGAACATGCATAGGCCCTGCTTGCCATGAGCTCACGGGTTCTCTGGGAGATCAGGAGTGTGAGGGCTCTGCTGGATTGGGCCACGTGGCCACTGCTCTGTAGATGTTTGTGGTTATTATTAGAAATAGGGATAGCCATCACCATTTCTCTCCTCATTATCGGGCGCCAAATCTGCAACCATGATCAATTTTTTTCCTACCTGTGACTTTAAGAAGGCTCCTCACATGTTGGAACCGCGGGACCGACCTGGGGCTCAGATGGAAAGATGTCTTGTCCTCGTGGGCCAGTAGAAATGGGAGAAATTGCTTTGTCATTTGATTAGAGAGGAGGAAAAGAAAATGACCAAGTCGGAACATGTGACAAGAGAAGTGTACCAAGTGGATTTAGGCATCAAAAGCCTGAGTCAACCTGGATGTGTGATAATCTAGAAAGACTTTCCTTGCATGTGGTCTGAACTCTGGAATTTGTCCCTGCAGGAGGGAACCAGGCTGTGCACACTGGAGCAGGGACAGCGTGAGCCTTTAGCTGTAGGGAGCTCTGTTACAGTCGAGGACTTTTGGATGAGGAAATGAGAAGAACTTTGGGACAGATTTGGCACCTTGTCTCTGTTTCTCTGGATAATGACAACGGAACCATAGGTGCATAGCACTTAATTTTACTGTTACTTCTTTTATTTTCCTTCTCCTTGCTTGTAACTAGATCAGGAGCTCTCTGAGGGGGAAGAGCTGTGCATCTCTTGCTTAGTAAGCACCTACACTAGGAGTATATTTGGATACAATTAAGAGAGGAGTCAACTCTTACATGACTTTGATAAACAATGGTTTATTTTCCTTACATAATGAGAAGTCCAGAAGGAGATTGTATTGGAATTAGTTTAGGAGCTCAATAATCCCCTCTGATATGTCATTTTTTCTTAATGCCTCATGGTCACAAGATAGCTGCTGTGCCTCCAGGCATTACATCTGCTTCCCAGGCTAAAAGGGTGAGGGGGATAAAGGGACAAAAAGGGACAAAAAGCAGATATCCGTTTTAAATCCAATTGGCCAGAATGGAACCCCATGGCCAGCAGGGAAGACTAGGGAATATTGTCTTTTTTGTTATTACAAAATTATAACTGTACATAAAGTCCGTGGAAGGGGGGGGTTGAGAATGAATGAAAAAAGGAAGGAATTGGGGGGCACCCGGGTGAGTCGGTCAATTAAGCACCCAATTCTTGATTTCAGCTCAGGCCATGATCTCAGGGTCATGAGACTGAGCCCCAAGTTGGGCTCTGCCCTGGGTGTGGATCCTGCTCTCTCCCTCTCCCTCTCCACCCTACCCCATACCCAAATCCCTGCTTGCTCGCTCTCTTAAAAAAAAAAAAAAAGGAAGCAATTGGAAACTGTCTTGAGGATGAGTGAGTGAATGAGCCATTTGGTGACTGAATAAGGCCATAGTCCATGCGATCGGTACAGCAGTTCACTGGGATCACCTGTCTTCCTGGTGCCCACCAAGACCGATGTGGATCCTGGAGCAACTAAGATCATCAGACATTAACACCCAAGGATTTTAGCATTGGATGACGTTTGATTTTAATACATGTGTTTGCTCATTCATCTTAAATGAGCTTTTCTTCAGGGTGGGTCCTTCTTCGACTTGGACAAGAAGGTCTTATTGTGGTGCATCTAAGTCTCTTGGAGATGCCATGGGGGATGTCTGGGAAGGAACCGGGGAGATACAGGGCTGTTGGGTGTCTCAGAAGTAAAAGGAGGCAATGCTCGGAGTCCCTGTCTTGCTTTCAATCTTAATTAGTTCTCTTTTGTCCTTGCCCCGGCCTGCAGAGTTAGCCAGTGTTTTGCCCTTGAGCCTTGAGTCCTTGCAAAGGCAAGATGGAAGTTCAACTGGATTGAATTGGGGCATCTCTGCCCACCAGCTCCTTTTCCTGAGCCCTTGGGGATGGACGTTTAGCCAAGACCTTGTCCGACGGGGACATCTTGGTCCATCAGCCTTTTGTCGGAGGCCTTTGGGGGTGAAAGCCCGGCTACTTGGCCAGAAGTGGAAACACGTGTGACCTTGGCCAAGTTACTTGACTTCTCTGAGCGTCAGTTTTCTCCTCTGCATGGCTTGCTTTGAAATTTAAATGAGACAATACAGCAGGGGCGTCTACAACAGTGCCTGGCACCTAATAAGCATAAAGAAACCCAGGGCTCCTCTTCCATCTTATAATTATGATGGTAATGCTCTTAGTTGGAAAAGCAGGGGTTTGGCTATATGATCAGGTTAGCTTGTAACAGCTTTGTTATGTGTAGAAGGGACGATGTTAGAGCTCCCCAGGGTTGTGGGGAGTTAGAAATATGTGCTGAACAAGGCCTGTTGATACAGAGAAGATACACAGGTGGGATGAATGAGTAGTCATCCCAGACTGAGCAGGAAGGTGGGATTCAGGGTGAGCTCTGGCTGGGGAAGTGCTGGAGAGTCCCCAGCCTGAGCTGGGTCAGAGGACAGGTATCGAGGCTCTGTCCTGGGGGAGGAGGAGGTGTGTCTCATCTACTTGCCCTTTCCCTAGTGAGCCCAGGGCTCTGAGAGTGGATCTTACCGTTTGAGAATGGAGAGGCTCTAGGTGGAAGGGAGTACAGTAGGGATCAGTAGGGTAGCACCCATGCCCCCAGGATCCACGGGGGCCCAAGTTCAAGGAGGTCAAGCCTGCATGGGCTCCAGCATGAAATTCCCACCCCGCTTGCATCACACCATCTGCCTGTTTGCCTTCACACTATTTACTCCATCTTTCTGAATCTGGGATCTTCATCTCTTCCTGGGGAGCAAGAAGCATCTTAACAGGGAAGGGCTTATCTTACAGAGTGTCTGTTCTCTGCCCTTCCTGTGACTCCAGCTGACTCACTGCAGCCTTACGAAGCTGATACTCTATTCACTTCCCTTTGACTAATGGAGAAACCAAGGCACAGAAAGATGAGCTGACACCACTCGTGTACCAGCCCAGGTGGGAGGACATGAGAGGCCCAAACCTTTGCCACTGGATTCTTCAACAAACTGTTGCACAGATCATCCACCATCTGCAAATGGGATGCATTCTAAGAAAGAAATGTTCAGGAGGACCCAGAATTCCCAATTGGGGGCAGGGGTAGAAAGGGAGGTTGTTCTGTGCTGACATTTTCCATTGGGCACTCGTGCCCCTGCCTTTCTGGTTGCACGGTTCCATTTCTCACGTGGAAACATTGAGGCTTGGAGGTAGGCTGGGAACTGCTCCTTTGTGGCGTTATTTCTGAGGCTGCGTGGTTTGGAAAGCTGCTGTCTGATAAATGGTCAGAAGGGACGAAGCATGGCCTCACTGGGTGCCTGCCTGGCTGGACTGAAGAAGATTTCTTAAGCCAACATTGCATTAATTTTAGGAATGTAGCCAGAGGAAAGGAAAGGTGTGTCTGCACCAGGAAGGCACACAGAGGTGTGGTGTCATGGATAAACCCGTTGTGATCAGGCCAGGGGGAGAGGACTGTTCTCCATCCCCAGACGGCTGGTTCTTTGCATGGCCTCAAGGGTTTAAACCCACTGGCGTCCCCAGGGTCCTGGCAGGTGCGTGCAGAGCTCCCATCACTGATGCCCACCGTCCACTGTCACACCTGCAGGAGGCCACGCTACCCACCGGCTGCTCCTAGCCAGTGAGTGTGAGCTGCAGGGACCCCAGGACTGCTCCAGGAGCCAACCCTGGCTCACACACCTCGTGGAAGCTTCCACAGACTGCTTGTGAGTCTAGCTACCTAGCCTTCCCTCCTCGTCTCCAACGAAGGGTCAGGCTTGCTTTCTATCTGATCGGCTTTCTATCTGATCAGCCTTTCGTGCTCCCTCCTGATTTTTTTCTCACAGGCCTCTCCCCGAAGTTTAAAAAAAAAAAAAAAAATCCTAGTGTGATTGCTGTCTTCTTGGTACCTGCATCTTGGAGGACCAGAGCTAACACAGCCAGTGAAGAGAACAGTGTCCAGGCTGGAGGCCGCCTTCTCTCCACTCCTAATGAATTGAGAAGCCAAGAGCAGTTTTCAGTGACTTTCCCAAAAGTCCACGCTTAACACTCGGAGCAAAAGTAGATGATGAACAGTGACATTTGTCAGGATGAAGGCTGTGTATCCAGATCAGGAGTCGTTTATCCAAGAGGACTTTTTAAACACTTGAATCTTTTTTGTGATGTTCCTGGGTCAGGCTGGACAGGTTCTGGCTGTTGGTTCACAGATGCTGGCTGAGCTCTTTGCTGGCTGAGTGAGGGATTTGGGCAAAGCACTTACCCTGCTGAGCCTCAGTCTGTCCATCTGTAAAATAGGGCTAATCCAAGTTCCCCTGGAAAGGCGGCTGGCAGGAGAAGGTTAGCAGGGTACCTGACTATCCTAGGTGCTCAGCAAATGCCGCAATGAGTATTATTAAAATTGCCACCTTCCTTCAGCCTTTCCTCCAGGTGACCCAAAAGGGAAGAGTTCCCTGCTCCCCATTTAACAGATGAAGACACTGAGGCTTGGGATGGTGGAGGCTTGCCCACGGGCACCAGGAGACATTAGGACATCAAGATGTGGACTCCTCGTTCTTACAGCCCATGCTACCTCCCCATCTCTTGTCGCCGGCTGTCCTGCCCTCTCCACATGAAAGATGGTCCAAGAGCATGGAGGTCTTACTGACAAATTCTAGATGAGTCGCTTTTCAGTGTGTGGCTTTTAGTTTCCTTTGGGAGAGGCCAAGAAGGAATACACGTCTTTCCTACTAGGGTTCACGGTCATCGACCCATGACACCACGGCCAGGCGGAGCACTTGGAACGGCGGGCACCTGGCACATCAAAGGTGCTTCGTACAAGTGGATACATGAAGGGCTCCTTCTTCAAAACCAAGCTCAAGTCTTCTCCCTGAGAAGACATCTCCAGTGTCCCCCACCCCCACAGACTTTACCAGACAGAACATTCCAGGTGGATGGAGATCCTGCCTCTGGTCACCACGTGACCTCCAGTGCCTGGCACAGAGTGGGCTTCACATGCTGAATGACTCCATGACTGACCCCCTTTGGCCTTGGGCCAACACTGAGGAGCTCCGGGGGCTGATTCCAAGCTTGTATGTAAGTCACATCTCCCCCAGTTGGTGTGCATGCTCCCCCAGGGCAGCAGGTCCTGTCTGGCTGGTACTGCCCCATCCTTCCACCTGGCCAGGTGCACATGAGGGGTTGGCAAATGCCTGGTTCCTCCTGAGACCGGAGGCCAGCACAAGGCGACCCAGTGGCAGTTCTTGGGGGTGTGGGGCTGGAGATTCTGCTCCAAGTGGGCAGGGGAAGGACTGAGCTTCTAGCAGAAGTCCACCCCTGCCCCAGATCTGCCAGCTCCTTCGGATTCCTGTCGCCAGTTGATGAGGGCTTTCTTGGAGGCCTCTGGCCTCCACCTGGTATTGGCATCTAAGGATCAGAAAGCACTTAAAGATATCATGCACTGTGTAAAGACATAAATAATCTCCAGTCATTTCACAGAGAATTGACTCTTCCCTAAGGGTGTTGCATTGTCCCCGCCCAGGCTGCTTGGCTCATAAGCTGGAAGGATCACGGCGTCGGCAAATGTGAGGTCAGGAAGGAACCTAGGAAAGGCTCCCATCCTAGCGCTGCATTGCAGGGATGGGGAAACTGAGGCACAGAGAGGGGGAGAAGCTTGTCGAAACATGCACCCCTACGCCCATATTGAAACTAAAGTGAAAGCCCAAATGTGCACCTGGGAAGGCTTCAACTTTGTGTTTTAAAGTTTCTGGCTTCAGATAAGATTTCAGAATCAATGTGGGGAGAGTCACTAACACTATATGGAACATGGGCTCTGGAGTGGGAAAGGTCTGTGTCTGTCACTTCCCAACTGGTGACATTGGATAAATGCTTTACTCCTTTCAGACTCTGTTTCCACATCTGTGGAATGGGTTGAGGCATGAATGGAGTCAAACTCATTTCTGTAAGGACTAAGGGAAACGATGTTCATAAAGAAATGAGGACATATGAAATACCCCGTTAAATAACTAATAAACAGCTCTTATGATTGTTACCTCCCTCTCCTGCCCCTCCCTCACACCATCACTTCCCTCTGTCTTCTCCATTTAGGGGGTTTCATATCTGTTTTGTTTTTTGTTTTGTTTGTTTGTTTGGTATGCTGTGGACTAAGACTTGTTTTTACATTTTTCAATGGTTGGGGACGAAAGCAGAAGAAAAATAATAGTTCATGACACACGACAGTTATACAAAATTCGAATTTCAGTGTCCATAAAGTTTTATTGGCACACCATCACGCCCATTTGTCCACATAGCGACTGTGGCTGGTCTTGTGCTGTAGGGGGCAGAGTTGAGCAGTTGTGGCAGAGACCGTATGGTCCACAGAGCCTGAAATGTTTGGTATCTATCTGGCCCTTTCCAGAGAACATTTGGCAACCACAGGGGTGGACTCTTTATGCATCTCTCTATATTCTTGTTTCCCTTCCTACTGTCTGGTCCCAACACAACTTTCTGAGGGATCCTTTTAGTGCATTCATTCTTCTGCTGATAGCCCTTTCTTGAGGCTCCCTGAGCCACTCAGAGTAAAAGCCAAGGTCCTCATAATGACTAATAGGACCCTGTATAATCCACTTCCTTCCATTCTGCTTTACTTTGCTCCAGCCACACTGACTTCTTTGCCACTCTTTGAATGTGACAAAAACACCTCTGCCACAGGGCCTTTGCACTGGCTGTTTCCTGGAAAGCTCTTTCCCCAGACATACACAGGGAGTGAGCCCTCCTTCAAATATCTGCTTGAGTCTCACTGTCTCAATGAGACCTCTTCCAGGGCTCATTTAATTTTGTCCCTCAATTCCTCCTTTTTGCCCTGCCGACCCCTCTTACCATGCTCTGTTTTTGTTTCCTTTTCTCCCACACTTACTGTTTCCTTATGAACTAGCTAATATACTAATCCGTTGTTTACTACTTATTGACCATCTCCTTCCATTAAAATGTGAGGTGCCTGAAGGCGGACATTTTTGTTCAAGTTTGTTCACTCCTGTTTCCCAAATCCCAGATGCGCTGGCTTCACGGATGGGCTGTGTGGTTGCTGAGGGTCCCTGTGCTCGGAAGGTCTCCTGCTCAGAAGGACCCTGCACTTGGCTTAATGTTCTGTGGCCATCATTTTGAAGTTCTTAATCATTTTTGAATAATGAGTCTCCTGTTTGCATTTTTGCACTGAGCTGTGCCAATCATGCAGCCAAACCTGGTGACGGAAGCGTGCCAGGTACCCAGGAGACCCTCCGTTAATATATGTCAAATGAGGGAATGAATGAATGATCCATCTCGTGATTTAGCTCCATGAGTTTCTCCTGCTTCTCCGGACCACAGCAGCCTCCACCCTGTGCCTCCTTCCCTCCTGCCTTTTGAAGAAGTGTGTATTGATGGAAGTGGACAAGGAGAGGAGTCAGGCCCGGATCCGGGAGCCAGGGAGAAGATCACCTGCAGCACGGAGAAGACACAGTTACTCCAGCAACCGTCCCCCGACCGACCGACCGCAGCTCGGAGCCTCCACTTAATGTAATTGAGTGTGAAGGCCGGCTGGAGACACAGGCGCCCCCGCCGCCCCCTCTCCATAATATAGACACTATTGGTTGCTAATTGGCGCCAGTGGGCTGGTGCTAATTGTCCTAATGCACTCAACTTGATGGAGGACGAGGCTGCCCAGGCCGACGGTGGGGGGCTCCTTGGGAAATGGTGGGGGTGGTGGGCGCCCGGCAACGGCAGCAGCAGACACTGCTACACTGCTCATAAAAGTTAGAAAAGGGCTTTAATTTTGCATCAAATATTTACGTGGGTTTGGGGTGGGTATTGATGGGGAGGTGGACCATTGAGCTCTGCTTGCGGTAACCCGCAGGGGCCCCAGGGGGGAATAGGCCCCCTGCCATCCTTATCAATGCGTTATCCAGACGGCTGTGTCCCCAGCATTGTGTAATTAATTGTGTGAATTTCTAATGACCCTTTTAGCCCCCTAACACCCTCCCCTCCGCCCTCATTCGTGCCACTCTCTCTTGTTCTAGCCATTTCTGAACAGCATGCTTCAGGGATGTGACTTGGGTCCGCGGAAGGAGGCAGTATTGGACAGAGGGAAATGCAGAAGGTGAGGCTGGGGGCAGGGAGGACCCCGGACAGAAGATGGGTTGGTCTTTTTTTAAAAGATATTATTTATTTATTGGATAGAGAACAAGAGAGGGTAGAAGGTCAGAGGGAGAAGCAGACTCTCCATGGAGCTGGGAGCCCCATGCTGGACTCCATCCTGGGATTCAGGGATCAGGACCTGAGCCGAAGGCAGTCGCTCAAACAACTGAGCCACCCAGGTGCCCTGGTGGGTCTTGCTCTCACTGTGTGGCCTCAGCGAACTCACTCACCTCTCTGGGCCTGTTTCCCTAGTAAAGGACTATCAGGCAGGTGAGTGTCAATACCGCCCATCTTCTCTCATAGAACCCATGATCTTTTAGGGGTGTAGGAGTATGTATACATACACGGGTCTGTGCACACATATATTTATATGCATGGAGATAGATATACACTTATATATATACATAAGTACATGCATGTATATATATTTTAAAATTTGTGACTGTTTGTGGCTTTAGTATGTATTAGGGGAAATATATTCATATTATAGATTATTCTACATGCATAGTGTGTATTTAAGAATTACTCAAAGATGTGGTGTGCTGGTAAACGTTCAATAATCCTCTCTCCAGGGGCGCCCGGGTGGCTCAGTTGTTAAGCGTCTGTCTGCCTTTGGCTCGGGTCATGATGCCAGGGTCCTGGGATCGAGCCCCGCATGGGGCTCCCTGCTCAGTGGGAAACCTGCTTCTCCCTCTCCAGCTCCCCCTGCTTGTGCTCTCTCTCTCTCTCTCTCTCTCTGCCTCTCTCTCCATCAATAAATAAATAAAATATTTTTTAAAAAGATAATAATCCTCTCTCTAGGGGAAGAAAAGCCCTGGCCTGCAGCATTTGCCAAAGTCCAGGGTATAAATACCACTTCCATGGTCGGCTTCACGCTGTCGCTATGTCCCCAAACCCAGAGCTGGGAAGAAACGTACTGTAGCATGCTATGATAAAGCATTTCCATCACACAGACACAACAGGTACAGACCACCTCATAATAATAATAAAATGGGTCACGATAATGAGGAAAGGATGAGTTCCGAGTATTTATTACCTTTGCCTTTAAAAGTACTCAATCGCTAGCTAATATAACTTAATTTTTCATCACAGCTGTATGTAACATCCCAGGATCGCTGAAAAGGGAACAGTGGCTCTCGTGAGCGCTGCGCCCCGCTCTAGTGCCCTATGGTATGTGTGTGCATGCGTCTGTGTGTGTGTGTGTGTGTGTGTGTTGTGCACACACGTGTGCAGGCACGCATACCGCTTACAAACCTCATGATTTCTCAGATGGAATTGCACGGGACAAAACTGAGTTAAAAGAGAATTTCATTTAAAATCAACTTAAGGGGTGCCTGGGTGGTGCAGTCGGTTAAGCGCTGGGCTCTTGGTTTCGGCTCAGGTTCTGATCTCAGGGCTGTGAGATCGAGCCCCGAGTCCGTCTCCGTGCTGCATGAGGAGCCTGCTTGAGATTCTCTTTCTTCCTCTGCCTTGCCCTGGTCATGCTCTCTCTGTCTCTCTAAAAAAATAAAATAAATAAATAA
The DNA here is from genome assembly GCA_004024625.1 of Mellivora capensis. NCBI lineage: Eukaryota > Metazoa > Chordata > Mammalia > Carnivora > Mustelidae > Mellivora > Mellivora capensis. The sequence goes on from PISX010003696.1 coordinate 62,674, forward strand.
ATAAATAAATAAATAAATAAAAAGTTAAAATCGAGTTAAAACAGTATTAAATATTTAAATGTTGCGTCTGCAGCACAATTAGCTAGCGATGATACTGGGAGCAGGAGACTGGATCAGGACCAGTCTGACAAGCTGTAGGGAAATCACGGCTGTTTTGCATCCAAAGGTGACTTTCTTCTCTCCCCAGACAAATCATCCCCATGTGCTTCGCCATAGATTTGTTTTATGAGGCTGTTATGGCTGGTTTTCAGTTACAAATATGGTTTTGCGATTGCAAACCCAAACGCACCCTACCAGGGGTGGGGGCGGACAGGTACCATAAATGCAGGTCAGCTGGGGGCCATGGCCAACTGAGAAGTCTACACCAGCCCCAAAGGGGCTGTCAGTAACCCACAAGTCAGCGAGTGCTGTGGATGGCTGGAATTCCTCATAGAAGGCAGAAAAAACTGATTTGAATACGGACTTTCTTAAGCTGAGAATCATGGTGAGAGCCAGACCCAGCAAGCCTATGGGCTGGGCAGAGCCTCTGAAAATCTTAGAAGACAGAAAAAAATGTGAAGATAACAACGCAGCTTCCTCCTCAACTAGAGATCGCATTTTGGTATTTGGATCCAGTTGTCTAGAAATGTTTGTTCTAGGTTTTTCTTCTTATAAACCTTCTTCTGTGCCTTTCAACTTTCTTCACTAGCCTTATTTTTACTGATGCCATAACATGGCATGGTATGGTTACAACAAAACCGATCACAGGGGACTAAAGATGGCCTCGAATCCTCAGCTCTATCTTCCATCAAGGGCCGAGGTCTGTGGCCCCATGCCCTGAATCGATGTGTGTTGTTCTGGGATTTTGATCAGTAGATGAAGACAGAAGTAATGCTGGGCCTCGTTCCTTCTGTTGCTTGAAACATTTCCTTTGGGAGACTTGAGCCGCCCCGGAAGAAGCCAGCCTCCCAAGCCCAGCTTACCGTATTGAGGACACCGTGTCAAAGAGCACAGCTCCTCACTGCTCAGCCCTTAGCTTTCTGTGTCCACCAGTAGAGACCCAGCCCTGTGGGGCCGGGAGGGAGGCATCCCCATCCAAACCCACCCACATGGCCAACGCATTAGCCGGACAAGGAATTGGAGCTGTTTCAAGCCCCTAAGTTACAGGATTCTTTTAAAAAACACACCCAGAGAGATCATCAGAACAGCGCCTTAATTAGCAATCTCGTCTTTAATTCTTAACTTTTGAACTTCAAACCCCAATGAAAAGGTAGGGCCGGTCATCTTTACTCCTCTCCAGCGGGTTGGCTTAAGGTGAGGTTTTCTGCAGCAGCATTGTTGGACCAAGGAGTCTGGACCTTGTTGGGGACAATGTCAATGGCCTGCCCAAGTTACTCTCTCCAAACGGGGATGAATTTATACTTCCATGAGAAGTGGATGGAAGCCCCCACCCCTTGGGGCACAGTGATGTATTTTGTTATTAGTTACATGGGTGTATTTCATTCTGATTTGCAGAGGGGAGAAGAGCAGTCAGAGGAGAGGGAGAGCCGTGAGACTTCAGATCCTCTGACCAGACAAATGTCAAGTCGAGAGAACATGAAAATTCATTCCTGGTTGAGAATTCACCATCACTGATACTGGGCTACAGCTTCCCCCTTACCTGCAGCCATATAAAGGGATTTCTGAGTCATTCTCTTGCAGAAATACGAGTTTAGGGCTCGAGCCCTAAACTGTTCTGTACTTTCATAATGGCCCACGAATCAGGATATAATGAAAGGGTGTCTTATGTGAGGTGCTAGACATTCTAATTTTAAAACGAATAATGCTGGTAGTAATAGATAACGTTTGCTGAGCATGTCCTCTTTGCCAGATGCTGTGTTAAGGGTTTTACAATACCCCGTGGTATTATTATTATTATCCCATTTTCCAGATGTGGACACTGAGTTACAGAGAGGCCAAGGAACTTGACACCCATCTCCGGCAGCTGTGGTCAAACCATGGCTCCAGAGAACATGTATCCCCATGCTAGGCCTCCCTGAGTGTTTGTTGAGCGACTGAATGATGGCCTTCATCAAGGCTGGAATCGAATTAGCATGGGAGGTCGAGAAAGGCCTCATTTATGGCCAGCGCGTGGGCACAGTTATTAATGGAGTGCTGAGCCAAGCAGGGTTCTCTGTCCTGGGATTCCGGGAGAAGAGTGAGACAATAAGGTGTTTTGATGGGCTGAACATCCTGATTCCCATTGTTCACGAGGAGAATGTGTGCCGGAAAGGAACAGCATCACCTCCTGGTCCCTTATAACCGTACAAGGGCCACAAATAGCAAAGGGAGGAGGGAGGAAGCCAGTGGAGCTTTCCTTGGGCTCTGGGGGTCACTACTGACGGCTGAGCCCGCGACAGGATTGAGTGGGCGGCACAGATGTGTCCTCACCCATCAGGATATCTGGGCGCCCGGGGTGGGAGCTGACAGCAGCTGGTGTGACCTGAGCGTGACACGGGCTCCCCTTCCCCTTGCCTCAGAAGATGCTCAGATTAATCCTTTCTTAACACACCTTCCTGCCTGAGAATTTCCCATGTGGCTCCCTCCGGATTAACCTATTATTATCTTAGATCGATGGGCACCAGCCTAACCACGGCTGAGCCTTCGCCCTGTGTCCAGCCTGACTCACCGAGCCTTTGAACAAGAAAATAAAGTAGATTCCTACTATTCCCATTTTATAGATAAGAAAGACTAAACTATGGAGACCTATGGCTGATACTTCGCAAAGGCTGGACTTGAACCTGGGTCTTGTTCTAACTTTAAAGCTCACGCACATGACGTTGAAGCCACGCGGCTTCCCAGAGCAGGGTCAGCAACTGCTTATGAGCAGTTTTTTCTTTTGCTGCCTACAAGCCTGACATGGTTTTTCCTGGTCTGGTGGGCTTTCCAGGGCGCACAGCTTTCAGCACTAAAATTGGGACCATCCTGAGCCAACTGGGACAGCTCCTTTGGGTCTGTCTCCTTCCATGGTCAAAGTGATCCTAGCCCAGCTCTTGGCTTTCTGTCTCCATCCAAAGCTGCCGTCACCTTGTACCTTCATCATGGAGCCAAAGCCCTCAGCAGGATCTCCAGCCCATCCTTCCCCCCACTCCCCAGGTATCCCAGGCCTGGGTTCCAAGCCTTAACTGGGGCACACACGGGGAAGACGGGCCTGGAGGGGGAAAAAAGAACCAACGTTTTTTTGAGAAGGTGAAAACGCACTGTTTTATTTTAAGACTCCTAAGTCTTGCTTGCATACAAATTGTAGAAGAAGTTTGTTTGCCGGTCACTGCTTGAATCTTGGAATATAATTCCACGCTGATGGAACCGATGGAAAATGCTAATTATTCATCTGTGTTCACCCATCAAAAGATAATTTGACATCATTGGTAAAAACGAGTCAAATGGACAAAAACAGATCTTTCCTTGGAGGTCGTAACAAAGGTCAAAGTCTGTACTTGAAACCTGTAGTTCATGGTAATCCTTTTATCCAGGTGGAGGAACTCTGGAACAGCTATGGAATCCACAAAGGAGAGGGAAGGTGGCCGACCAGGAAGAAAAGGCCGTGTCACGTGATCGCTGCGAGCTGGTGGGCGGCCGGCTGTTTTAGCAAAGGTAGGCCAGCCCAGAATGCTAATCACGTTCCCTTATTATGAACCAACACTCTGCTTTTCCTCTGAAACATCTTACCAACCTTTGCCCTTCATTGCGCCAAGTGAAATGTAAAGAATTTTTTTTAAAAGTTTTTAATTCCAAGGATCTCTAAAATGACCACATTTTCCAGAAGAAATGTTTTCTGTAATATGTTCTGAATCACTGATTTTTTTTTTTCCATCTGTCCCCCCTGAACTCATAGGTGTTCATTTCATTTATTCTAGTCCTCGCAAGTCTGTGTCTGGCCCTTGTGTGTCCACCTCTGGGATGGATCCAAGAGATTCACCAGATTCTCAAACGGTTTATCTCCACACCTCCCCGCAAAAGGATCCCCAACCTGAGACTTAAACACCCTACACCTTTCAGCGTTTCTCCTCCGATTTCCTCCACGAAGAGTGTCTGTCCCATCTTCTCTGCCCTAGAATATGTCTGCCCTCACTTAGTTTGGGTCAACCTCTGCGTTCCAAGCTCTGGCTACGGGTGGGGAAAAACAATGGTGCAAATAACAGACAAGACCTTAACCCTTTGATTAAGCAGGTTTAACTTGCCATCGGCCATTTCAGACATGAGCTTCAGAGAAGTTAAGTTACTTGCCTTGAACACACAGCCAGAAAATGCCAGAGCTAAGATTGGGCCCAACGGGAATGCTCAGCTGCTCTGACATTTTTTTTATCTTTATGGAACCCAGTTCAAGGTGATGAACAATTTAATTACCCCATAAATATTTGTGGAGGGTCTAACATTCCTATTTAGAAGAGGGGATTTGGAAGAAGAGATGGGGGGATAATGTATGTTTATTGCATATTGACCGAAGCTGTGTGGGTGGCTTAAATTTCTCGCTTCATCCTCTGCAAACAGAGGAGGTGTTATTGTCTGAATTTAGCGAAATGGAGAACAGTGGGCGTCGGAGAGGTGAAGCTACCTGTCCAAGATCACACAGCTCTTAACGCGGCAGAGCTGGGATAGGAACCCGGCCCTTCTGCCTGTCATGCTGCTAGAATTTCCTCATTTCGGCAGCACGAATGGAAGCCTGAGAATCACGTTCTGTTCTTGGCTATCTCGGAGCTAGGAGGAGCCAGAGAAAATAGAGGGTCTCTTTGTTTGGTCTCAGAGGCAAATAACATGGAGTTCCCAAATTTGGGCCAATAAAGGCAAATTTGCTATGGCCACTTGAGAGGAGGTGCGGTGGTTCGTCTGGGTGGGTGGGGGTGTTGCAGCGGGCATGAGCCCCTGGAATGGCTAAGAGGAGGACTGATTACTGTTCTATGGTGGATTCACACTATTTTGAAAGACCAGCAGGCACTGAGAGGAATCAAGCCAAGGAGCATTACAAATTCATTACAGAAACTAACTGCTTCCATTTGTGCATGTGGCCGAGGGCTCAGCCATTGAGTGAAGTGCCTAATTCCTTTGTGTATCCCTCTGCCCTCTGGAAGCCAGGCCTCAGCCAGGTCACATCTTGTGGGAGGAGAGAGGCAAATTGCTTAAGACTAAGCGTCTTGTGGGGAAGGTGATGGCTGTTGCGATATTGGGAGTCATGACCTACCTGTCTTTGAAGCAAGCTTGTCTCACCTAGAATCCCTAATGCCCCGGGAAGCCCTATTTTATGCTACACCCCCCCCACCCCGTGTTTGCAAGGCCCCAGGCACCCTGATTCATCCCAACTGTGGCCAGTGATTGGTTGGTATGACTTGAACGGGTGAGTATGCCAATCTGATTCCTATTTGGGCAACTTGGATCTGGGAAATGAGACATGGGACCAGGGGAGCTTTGAGTGTCGAGTGGAGAGCCCGGGCAGTAGCTGCTAGGTCAGGCTGGCTATTCTAAACTCCTCACAACTGATGTTATAAAGAAGCTGACATCAGTCCAGGAGGAAAAAAAAAAGTTGCAGAGACATAGAAAGAAGCAGAAATGCCATAACGGCAAGGTAAGGGAGAGAGTGAAAAAAGAAGAGGTACATGGGGGGGTCCTAGTACCACTTTCTTTCAAAGAGTTTCCCTTTCTTAAAGATCATTTGAGTGAATCTCCATTTCAGCCAATGGAAATTTAAGAAAATGGAAGCCTTAGGGGCATAGGTCTCAGCCCTATGCCCCTAGGAGCCAGGAAAATACTGTAAGCACCAGAGGCAGACAGGGTGTAGAGGAAATAGAGACCACATGCCCTGGGTAAGGGCAACCCTTACTGAATTCAGGCCGACATTTGCCGTGTGAAGATGTAGGCCAACCAGTGCTGGAAATCTGGATTTTATGTCAGCCCTCTAATATTTCAGTACTGACAACTAAGAAATACGGGGAAGACCAAACAAGCATGCTTGCAGGTTTCCCTTGGCCTGTAGCTCAGTCTTGGCAAAGATCTTTGCTATAGATTCTAGAATGCTCTCTATAGTTGAGTTGTATAGTTCTCTACAGGTGTTCAGCATTCAGTGGATCTGCTTGTGAGTTACCCACAGGTGTTCAGTTACTGAAGGAACAAAAGCCATTGGTTGTAAAGTCCTTTGCCCTGAAACTGGCATTATGGTGAATTTTTTCCCCCTCACTGAATTGTATTTAATTCAGAACTCTGTGGTTTGAGAAATGTCGCTCACATATGGTGAATTGGATCCTTATGGAATTGAAATAAAAATCAAACCAAGTGTCTTACAACGACTCAGAGAAGCTCAGCCTGGAATGTCATATCAGATGTGCTGGTCTGCAAAGTAGCCTATTGTGAACGTTCCTCCCCATCCCCACCCCACCATTAAACTTACTTTGCTTATTACTACTTGATTTTTCCTCTAATAATTTATAACCTTACTAATCTGTATCTGAAAGCATCAAAACTAATTTCCTTCCAAATGCTTTCCTTTTTACAGATTTCCACCCCCCCATAACTTCCCTTTTTCCAGATCTGATTTAATTAGATTTTGCTTTATTTCCTAGATTCTGCTATTTTTTCCCCCTCAGAGACTAAAAAATTTCATATTGTAGTTTATTTGCTTACCAAGATGCCAGGGTGATGAAGTGAAATGAATGGTCATGTGTGTAGAGGCAATCTGCCTTTTTTTTTTTTTAAGCAAAATTATTTTGTAATTAAGGTGTATGTTCTTCAAATATTCACCTTCTGAGAGCAATTCTAGGCTGGTTTTTCTTGGTTTGGGAACCAGTTCTGAGACTTGGGTTCTTGCATTGGTTGTCAAAGAAAGTTGTTCAACTCCTTCCGTCTTATTCTTCCTATGTGTAAAATGAGGGTAACGATGTCCCTCCTGGTTCTCTTAAAAATGGAAAAGGAGAAGGAATGAGAAGAGGTGTTTAAAATCAGTGGAAATAGCAGATCTGAGTCAATATTATAACCGTGCAAATGAAAAGCACGGCTTCTGGACACTCAGGACACAGTTAATATCTGCATGATATGGAATCGTGTACAAAGAGAAAATTCAGCTGAGCATAGAGAGAGGAGGACTTTCTGTGGCCTTCATTCATTCAGGAAATGATTACATCCCATCTTCTATAGAAGGCCACGCCTTTTGTCGATACAGGGGATACAGAGAGAGTGATAGCAGCCATGGTCCCGACCCTCATGGAACTCACTGTCTGGTATGATCAGTGCTATAATGAAGGAAGTAAGGGAGGACTTCCTGGAGGTGGTATCATCTCACCTAAGACCTGAGAATGAATTGGAATTTACTGAAATGGATTGGCATTTGAAGGAGTGGGAAAAGCAATCAGGAGTTGAGTAAAATACCTTGTGCATTTGCTCAGAAATAAGAGTCTATGAGTTTTCTCTACCATCTGCTGCTGCATAACAAATTATCCCAAAATATAATAGCTCGAGACAACAAGCATTTATTATGTCAGCATCTTTGGGTCAGGAGTAAGATTTGCATTTTAGAAAGATGTTCCCTGAGAAATAGATTAGGGGGAGGTGACTGTTGTTGCTGGAAGATCTCTGTAGTTGTCCAAGCAAGCAAGATGGCAGCCTCAAGTGGGGACAGGGTGAAGAGAATGGAGAGAAGTGGAGGAATTCCAGGGATATTTAGGAAGTTGGATAAGCAAGACTTGTTGAATGAAGGTAAGAAAAGAAGGGGTCAAAGATGCTTCCTAGGATTGTGACATGGGCGGTTGGATACAAGATGGTACCATTTCCCCACAGAGGGAGACTGCTTATGAAAGGGTGAATCTGGGCAAGGAGATGATGATGGGGTTGGTTTTGGGCATGCTAAATTTGAAGAGCCTGTGTGATATCCAGTAGAGATGGCCAGAGGGTGTTTGCTCATTGGACTTCAAGGTAGGAGGGTGATTGGGTTGGGTCAAGATTGGAGAGTCACCAACATCTGGTAACTAACTGAATCCATGGGACCAGCTGAGGTCTTCCCAGGAGGAGACTGGCTTCCTCAAAGAGCACAGGCCGAGGTGCCCTGCATAGGCCCAGGACCCTGGAACAGGAACACATGGGACACGATGCCAAGATGCTGTGGGGATCAGCCGCCATATCACCTGTTGGAAGACAAGCATTAAAGTCCATGGCCCTTGGCATCTTCTTTGCTACGAGCCTTTGTAGCTTGGCAGGGTGCTTTGTTTTCTGATTTATCCCATTACTGATGATTTGCAGATGGTGAGCAGCCGGAGAATTCTGTTTTTCTTGGTCCCACTTTCCTTTCTGTTCTTTGAACCCATGGCTAGAAATCAGGGGAATGGGAGGACACAGGGAGGACTGGAGGGGTGGTTCATTTACCATTTCAGACTAGTTTACTAGTTTTCAGAGTAGTTTACTCTGGGCTTAACACAAAACTTTTTCAGGTTATTAAACGCTCCTTCACTTCAATCTCTGAAGGGTATAGCGAGCTGGACGATGAAGATCATTACTCCCTTTGACTTAAACCTGAGAAGCAGTAGAACATAATGGTGAAAAGCAGGAATCCTAGAGCCATACCTTGTGGGTTCAAATACCAACGTATCCATGTACCAGCTCTGTGACCTTGGAAAAATTACCTAATACCTTTGTGTTCCAGTTTCCACATCTGTAAAATGGGCTGATAACAGAGTTTATCTCAAAGCATTGTTACAAGTGAAAGAAACACTTAGAACAGTGTCTGGCACATAGAAATTGCCATGTGAGAGTTTTTTTTTTTTAAGATTTTATTTATTTATTTGACAGAGATCACAAGTAGGCAGAGAGGCAGGCAGAGAGAGAGGAGGGGAAGCAGGCTCCCTGCTGAGCAGAGAGCCCGATGTAGGGCTCGAACCCAGGACCCTGGCATCATGACCTGAGCCAAAAGCAGAGGCTTTAACCCACTGAGCCACCCAAGCGCCCCAATGTGAGAGTTTTTTAAAATAAAAATAGACCAAGTGCAGTCATGGGCATCTTGGAACCATACAAAGCGGAGACTTCCTGAGCTGTCACCGACTGCTTACTTATGTGGTTCCAGTAAATTATAATCTCCTTGCAGGCAAGGGCCATGGCTTTTTTGGTCCTGCCCAAGATTCTTTGCCAGCCCAGAAGGTGGCAAAGAATCGGTGCCTAAGAAATACTCACTGAATGAATGAACAAGTTAAATTCCTCACCCAGAACCTGATATGTCACCACAGATGTATGGAGATAAGACCCTAGACCAGAAGTCAGGATACCTGAGCTTCTACTAACCAGTATACTATTTAGAGTTAATCCCTTTGCTCTAGGGCCTTAGTTTTCCCATCTGTTAAGTGGACAGAAAGGGTCAGATTGATTTGTTTTCCTTCCAAAATGTGTCTCAGAACAGTTGTCTTGAAAGATGCTTCTCAAAAAAAGATTCTGTGTCCAGATCAGCTTGGAGAGCATGGACACCAAAGGCTCTGAGAAGTACTGTAATTAAAAACGAAAACTAAAACAAAAAACCTAAACACGGTTTGCTTTATTCATGGTAGAATTTCTTATCTTTTTGCTCCCCACCTTTACCCCATTTTACATCCAACGCAGCAGCTGTTTCCTAGAACACATTTTGGGGCATGCTGATGCTTTTCAGTTTCTGCTTTTTATGGTTCTGGAAATCTACGGAGGTACCACTATGGCCGAACCTGACCTCTGGGCAAAAACACATTCCAATATAGGTTGACCAGAGAAGCGTCTTCTCTACGGCCCCGAGAATGAGAGCACATGCAGATGGATACAGGACAAACCATGGGTATCCAGCCAGCCCTTCCCTAGAACTCTGCTGACAGCATGGGGGCCTGGCACGTATACCACGCACGTGTGCAATGCCTTACACTTCCCTTTCCCATCTCAGACGTTACTGTCCAATTTAAAACATGTCCTTGTGCACCTTCCATCGCAGACCACAGATGACCTCTGACACTATCCCAGATGCAGTCGAATATCTGGAGGCTGGACCATTGGAGGAAAGTCTAAGGTGTTTCACTTTTTTGACGTTGGCCAGGATTGCCTATTGATAGCCCATTGTTTTATCCTGTCTCCGAGGAAGGGAACTAGATGCATTTGAGGGAGCGCAGCCTGCCTGGAGAAATGTGGGTCAACGTATGTATTGACTTTTCCGATGGGTCCATATGGGTCTCGTGTGTGTGCATACAATGTTCCACATTTTGGTTGTATTTTCTGTGTGTGCATGTGTGAATCCACACAATGGCCTGTGATTCTTTGATCCTTTAACTTACTTTTGAGCTCTGAAGATGCAGATTTTTCCATGATAAATTCTTACCAGATTTTTCCATCATGCGCATCATCACATGGACACAAGTTGGCCAAGCCACAAGACCTTCTCAGAGATACACGGCCAGACATTAAAGCCAGTGTGGAAATACCATTCCCTGACAAAAGACCCACTTTTGTGGGTGGCTTTGAAGGTCAAGTGGGTTGGAGGAGAGAGATTTCTTAAGGGGGGGGTGCAGAGAAGAAGCAGAATTCACTAACGGAAGTGTCAGTGGCAAGACTTGGGATGGAGGGTAAATGAAACAGCCTGAGAAGTAGACCAGCCACCAGGAAATGGACCCAAACAACCAGATGGAAAAGTCAACAGCCACAGAGCCTTCCCCACTCTGTTAGACATCAACTGGCAAGATGTAGGTTCACGGGGCCCACTCTGGACTTGCTCCGCGCTGGACCCAGGAATCTCTACTTTGACCGCCTCCCTCCCCTGGATCTTATAAAGCCAGCCGGCGATCATGACAGGATGGGTCTGTAGGTATCACCATGCAGGGAATGCAATCCGGTTAGTCTTCTGAGTGTACTTCAAGTCTTCTCCCCACCTCCCTGCTCTTCATCACAATCGGTGGCAAGAAATGCGAGCCCTGAGCCCGGGAGTAATTTGAATGTGATCTATGATATTTGAGGACATTGATTAGGTTTCATTTTCTGGGGTTGGAGCTTCAGGGCAGAGGATCCTGGCCCTGTATCTGTCTGTCTTTTTCTCTCCTCTCCTTTATGTCTTTCTGTCTAGGTAGCACGGAGCTCCTGCTTCTTGTCTTAGGAACTGCTCCCCGCCTCTAAATATTTGGTGGCAGGTGAGGCAAGAAGGGGTGAAGAACAGCTGGCGTCAAGGCTGACTCTGGCCAGGGGCTGTTTAGACTACGTCAAGCTTCGAAACGAAGCCTTCCACTTGGTGTGACCCAGCCCGGGTGACTCTCATGCTCTACCTTGGGATTTGGCACCAAGGCCTTGGTTAATAACACAAGGCTGTTTTCTTTCCATTTGTCTGGCATTGTTATTCAATGACACCCCTTTGGAAACGTCTTACTGTCAGAATTTGATATTTCTGGTTCCCCATCCAGAATGCTTTCTAAATTTACCTCCACTTCTACTGAGATTTTTTTAAATTTTATTGATTTATTTGAGAGAGATTGAGAGAGTGTGTAGGTACAAGCTGGGAGTAGGGGCAGAGGGACAAGCAGACTCCCTGCAGAGCCAGGAGACTGATGTAGGTCTTGATCCCAGGACCCTGAGATCATGACCTGAGCCAAAGTCAGATGCTTAACCGACTGAGCCACAGTCAGATGCTTAACTGACTGAGCCGCCCAGGTGCCCCTCTACCCAGATTTTTTTTTAAGATTTTATTTATTTATTTGACACAGAGAGAGAAATCACAAGCAGGCAGGAGGCAGGCAGAGAGAGAGAGAGAGAGAAGTAGACTCCCCTCTGAGCAGAGAGCCTGATATCGGGCTTGATCTCAGGACTCTGAGATCATGACCTGAGCCTACGGCAGAGGCTTAACCCACTGAGCCAACCGAGTGCCCCTCCACCCAGATTTTTAATGCAAGTATCCAATAATTGGAGGAAAGAGTGAAGCAACATTTACTAGAAGACTTGCAAGTGCTAAACACTTAGCACCAGTCACCTCTCCTGACCCCCACAACTATCCTAAAGGATTGGCATTTTGGCCCCTTTTTATAGAGAGGGGATTTGAAAACTTAGTGACTTTCCTTTCTGGGAGGGTAGGTACATGGCTGAGGAAGGATCAAGCCCACACCTGGGCATCCTCCATACATATTTCTTCCTGGACACCACCCATTTTCTTAAGGGCACTTCAGTCCTGGCAGCCCTACATTGGCACCTGGCAGAGCGTAAGGGGAGATGAATAAAGGGACAGACTTATGAGCCATCTGAAATTTCCACGGCTCCTACAGCACCTTTGGCAAGGGACCATGCCCCATCCCTAACTCACCAGTGTCTGAAAGTTGGATTAACCAAACCACAGACTGACTCATGAGCGCCGGCCCTTGAGGAATTTTTTCGAGGGTGGAACAATGAGAGTATTTTGGGTTTTCGTCAGGTGTTGTACCTTATACCACATTGTCACCTGGTTTTGACACAATGTTTTCTTGTCGTGCATTGGGAAACACGTTTGCCGTGGACTGGCAGTTGGGGTGAGAACTGGGTGGAGCGAGATGGATCTAGCAGGGGTTTTGCCGGGTATGGGTGTGGGCAAACAGAGTAACCACAGTGCAATTTTGAGTGTGGCCAAGTTCAAAGGGTACTACTGTATTGTTGCCTTTCTAGTTCTTCCTCCTCCGAGTCACTCCCAGGATATGAGAAATGCCTTTCAATGTCTCCCTTCCCCTTTTAGGTTGGTTGTTTAGGAATTTCTCACATTGTAATAGAACCTTTATCTTGGAGGGGGTAGGAATCTTCCTGCCTTTGATGGTGGTGCTTTGGTGACTTCTACAAAGACCACCAGCCCACAGTGTGAGTCACACGGAGCCATTTTGGTGGAGTGGTTAAGATCTTGGGTTCTGGAACCCTGTCCAACAGAGCTTTCTGTGATGATGGAAATGTTCTATGTCTGCACTACCCAGTATGGTAGCCATCGGCCCCCACGTCACTGTTGAGTCCTTAAAATGTGACTAGTGGCAACTGGGGACCTGCGGTTTTAATTCTAAATATTTTAAAGAGCCCTGTGTGGCTAGTGACAGCCACGTTGGGGAGCCCTGTATTCTGTCCATTTCGAGAGTCCGGCATCTACCACTTCATGACTGTGTGAGCTTAGGAAAGTTGCTTCACCATTCTGAACCACAGTTTTTCCATCAGTAAATGAGTATGAAATGGTACTTATTTCATAATTATTGATGTGAAGCCAGGCAGGTTATGTCTTGAGATGCTTAGCATGATGACCTGAAGTTGCAGTACAGGTCAGAGACCAAAGTCTCAATGAGGGACCATGTTGGTGAAGACGGAAGATGCTCTTTGTCATCTCTTCAACAGTTACTCTGTCCATTCTGCCTCAGAAATAGGGCCCTAATGCTTTCCATGGATCACTTGGTCAGTCTTGTGCCTCACGAGGACATGGGTCCCACCTCAGCTCCCAGTGGCACAAGAAGGTGGGTCCACTCTATGCCAATCATAGTGGTTCCTTCCTGATTTCCAGTGATTGGTTTAGGTGATGTCATGTGATGTGCTTGTGACCAATAAGAAACCAAGGGAAATCTGATGGGCAGTTTCTGAAATCTTTTTATCTCCCTCTTGAAATGAGATACAAGGAACGGATGTTCCTTTTTCCATATCTGGAAACTGTTTTCCATAATGCTTGGACCTGAGCAACCTTTTGGAGCCACGGTCAGCAGCCTAAGAGGGCAAGTCAGTCCTCAGATAATGGCAGAACAGAGAAAAAAATATGGGTTCCTGATGATGGGATCAGACTTCTTCCCACTCCAATTCTTCCTCAGTGTCCTCTTACCTCTGCCAGCTCTTGGTTTCAATCCCTGACTTGGAGCCCAAATTCTAACACTCAGTGGACCTTTTGAATTGTGACCTAGATTTTTTTGCGCAATTTCTGCCTTCAGGTCATCCTTTGGCTTTCTGATTCCCCTAGTCTTGGGCAAGGAGACCAGGTAGGTCTCTCTGAACTACAGCCCAGGGGTACGCCCTAGGGAGTGATACTGCAACTTCACGCTCCCTCTGTTGCTGACATCATGCTGCCTTTCCAAGTGTGGTGGAAATTGGCTTTTCACCTTTAGCCCAGCCCTGAGCATCTCAGGACTTCCAAGGAGCCCGGCCAATGGACACGGCCCTTTGCAAAGCCTGTCCAAACTGGTAGGGAGAACTTAATGGGTCTGTTTGATCCTTTTCCCTGTGTTTGATGCCCACCCACCAGAACAGTCATCAGCACTATCTCAGCACCTACTATGTGCTGGTTAAAAACAACATCTTTAAGCACATCATCTCCTTTAAACCACACAGCCTCACTAGGATAGGTTTTCCCCTGATCCTCATTTTGCAAATAAAGAAAAAGATTTCCAAAGTTCAGAGAACATGTCCAAGTTTCCATGGCTAATAGGTGGCAGGTGCAGCGTTTGACCTTCATTCTAGCTCAGAACTCATGCTGAAAACCACTGTAAGACACCATCGCAAAGCCTCCCTTGCTCCTTGGAAGGTTCCAGAACAGTGCGTTACTGTCCTAGTTATCACACCCCAAAGCCAAACCGGCAATGATATTTTGAGGCCAAAGTTACTCTCCATCCAGCTCTCCTTTCTCTCTTTACTCAAATTCTGGTTCTGCTCCTTCAAATCCCATATATTTCTCTTCCTCAGTTTTCCCCATCATTTCCCACCAAATGACCATTGTGGAAGTCATTGTGCTTGGAATTCCTGGGAGCGGGGCTGTTGGTGTCTGTGGGTGGATGCAGCCCACGTGCTTCTAGAAGGTTGGAGGCAGCCACTGGCCAGACCAGCTTCTCTCAGTCTTCTCCCAGAGGAAGTACAGGCTTTGAGGGGAGGAAAAGGGTTCTAAATGGCCAAACCCTGGCTGAGTGTGTATCCCTATGGCACAGCATACTCATGGTCAAGGAAGGCTTCCTGATCAGGCCACAAAGATGGGGTTCAAGGCAAGCTGTTAGGATCCTTCTTCTCCCCCAGGAATCGAGATCCTGTGTGTATGTGAGTGCAGGAAGTGAGTTGAGGAAGCAAGAATCCCCGGAGAAATGGATCTTTCGTGAGGGTGGCCTCATCTGCCACTGTTCATCTACAAGGTGGTTTACCTCTTATCTCTGTCCTTCTCTCCATGTCCCAAATGTTCATACATATTCAGGAGTTCACACTCACTTTAGCCTCCAATCATACTGTCTGCTGTTAGAAGCGTTTTACTCAAAGGGGAGCACACGAGGCGGTGAACACCAGGGGGTGGGGCTACTTGAGGCAAGCGCCATCGTCAAAGTCTATCCACCAGGACCCGGCAGGTGTCTTGAGCACCATTTCCCATCTCGCCTGCCAGCCGTCATCATAGCGTCGTGTCGCCTGCCAGACAAAAGCACAATATTTACTATTGTGCTTTTCATTCATGGCACATGACAGAGACCAGGTGCTCCCAACATGGCCCCCTTTCTGTTCCTTTCACTGTTCTGGCTCGTCTCCCCCCGTCCCTCCACTTTACATGGCACATTCAGTGTGGGAGGGAGGGAAGATCTTTTTATGAGATAGACTTTCCTGACTTAACCTGAGTCAAGTTTGGGGTCAGGGTGGGTTCTGTGGGATCCTCATTACTGTTGCTCCTTCCATTAAGCAAGAGATGATTATGGAAAAGATCTCCCTACCCCACCCTCCGGGTCCTTGGACTGTAAGTCACAAAAATACCCCCTAATCTAGTCAATGAACTTCACTAAATATCTAGCCCATGCCCACTGAGCGGAGGACACAGTAGTCCCCAGAAGACTCCTCTCGTTGAAGTATAATTTAGTGTATGGAGTTAGGGGGAAGGGGGTCCCCAGTGCTAAAACCTCGATGATCCAAGAGCGTGTAGTTTCCATTACACCTCCCACTAAATCTCTATATTTGTGTATTAGAATAAAACAGCCTTGAATATCTATTAAATGGTACAAAAGATCATAACCTAATGCTGTAGCACAATTTCTCCTAGTACCTCAGGGGGGAAATAATTTATTATTATTTTTTTACATAACTCATAAAACGGGGAAATGATTTAATACGCCGAGTAGAACTAAATTGTTTCCAAAGTGGCCAATTTTCGCAATGTTTAAAACTACACCACGCTCTCTAGAAGGGTTCCAATATCCTCTGACGCTTTGGAAAGATCCTGGGGAATGTCACTTAGTCTGGCTCGGGCTCTGGCCTCCCCACGTGTCCCTGCAGAGTTCCCGACGCATCTGGGCCCGGGAGGGAATATTGTCCAGGCGCCACCTGGAGTCAGGCCGCAAACACATACTCCAGTGGTTCGATGACCTGTAATTGTTCCTCCAGGAAATCATCTCACCTCAGCTCAGGTACCAGGTTTCACTGAAACCCTTTCAAAGTCCCAAACATGAAATTGGGTTTTGGTGAACATGTTGAGCCAATTTCTTAGGAGCTCTTAGGGGAGTAACGGGGAAGCCTAGCAGGCAGGAGTGGGTAACACTTAAGCACTCGGTTGTAAGCGCCTGTCTCAAGTGCTTTCATGCCTAATGGTTCTTTGTATTCTTATGACAGCCCAGTGGGAGTATGGATTGTTGTTATCCCCATTTTACAGATGGGGAAAATTGAGGCTTGGGTCCCAGTCCGTGCTCTAAACCTTGATGCTGGACAGCTTCTCTAGAAGACTCTCAAACGTTGGTCGTCTTTCCTGTTATCTGGATATTCCTTGAGAATGTGGCAAACGCACATCCAGATGAGAGACAGAGAAACAACCAAGTGAGATAATTTCTTCAAACTCGCCATAGATCTGTGATCTCCACCCTGGGTTTTCCCCTATGTTCAATGAGTGATTTTCTACCGAGTTGGATGCACTGAGTGGGAGTTCTGTGCTAAGTTCAGCTTGGGAAATTCTCAGAATCTTGGAACAAAGGCTCTGAGAGGGTTTTCAGGAAGGGAGCTTGTTTCGTCTTATTTAGAGAAATGTTTTTCAAAACTTAGTTGAGTGTGGAATTCTTTGGCTTAGCAGCCTATCCATTGCCTTAGTCTTCTGTGGGTCAGGGTTCCACAGAGCACACTCTGGGAAACATGGCTGTGTCTATATGGGAAAGGCAATCATGCCTGTTCAGAGAAGGCTTTCAGTTCTCGCCCTTAGAGGAACTTCCAGAATGAGGATGGGTTTCATCAACCCCAAGCCTACGTCTTGAGACAACACTAATAATAAAAGCAACCGCCCCATCAGCCAGCACCCATTCCTTCCCCCGTCCCTCCAGAGGAGTCTGCCCTGCGTCTGGGTACAGAAGCCCTCCTGCGTGCTCTGTCCCCTTCCCCTTAATCCTTCATGGACATTTCCCTCAGTAAATTGCTTGAATGTCGAACCCCATCTTTAGGGCTACTTTTCAGAGGATCCTGACCCAGAAGCCCAAAACATCCTTGGTTTCTGCCGCCCTGTTGGAGCCTGATAGTCCTGTTCCAGGTTGAGATCCTGCTTTTGTGGTCTAGAGCAGGAGCCGGCAGACTGTAGCCCTCAGGCCAATCCGGCCTGCTGCCTCGTTTTGCAAATAAAGTTGCCTTGGCCCCCAGCCAGGCCCTTCCGTGAGTGCGTTGTCTGTGGCTGCTCCCACGGCTGCAAGGGCAGAGTAGAATCGTCTGAGCAGAGACCATATGGCCCGCGAAGCCTAAAATATGTCTGGCCCTTTGTAGAAAAGTTTGCCATTGGGCGGTCTAGCATAACATACCTACTTCTTTGAATGGTGTTCTGGTGACCAGCACGTTCCCTGCTCTTGGCGTCTATCCATCCCTTGACCTAACAAGGAATCTGAGAACTGGGGGTGATGATTCAGTAGGCAAATGATTACTGAGTGCCTCAGTGCTATTCCAGGCACCGGGACCGACAGATTCAAGTGTTCAAATATAACCTGATCCCAGTGCCCAGCCAAATCTACCCTCACCACCCCCCGCAGCTCCAAGAAACATGGTCCGTAAGAAGCACCCTCCTCTACCTCCATGCTCTCTGGGCACTTGCTCTAATCTCGAACAATTTTGTTTTGTTGGCCAAAGCTTGGCTCAATAATTCAGAATATAAAAGGCAGACCAACCCAGGCGTCTGCAACCTTGAGAAGCTCCAGAAGGAGAGAAATCGGGTTCTCATTAGCACCTCGGCACCTCCCCTTGGAGCCAGCAGGAAGCTCACAGGGCCAGGCAACGCTTGCAAGGAGACCTACTCAGAGGACGTCCCTTCCAGCCCAATGGAGACCTTGCTCTCCATTGGAGAGAGTGCTCTGGGACCCCTGAGACCTTGGCCGTGGTGAGGGGTGGAGCACCGGCGAGGTGGTGGTTGGATGAGACGGGTGATGGCTTATGAGGTTTGGTGCGAGGTCACAAGCAATACGGTTGCCCCATTCACCCTTTGAGCAAATCGCCTCATTCCACGTCACCAGGCAGTAACCCATGTGGAGAGAAGTCTTCGTTTTCCTCTTTGTTTTGCACGTTCTATAACCATGTAGTGAGGGAGATATTAGTGTCACTGTTCTGCAGGGGAGAAGACGGAGATTCGGAGAGGTGAGTCCTTCCCACCTTGGTGCAGAGCTGGGGCTCACACGGCCAGAGGTTATGATACAAAAGCCCATTTTACTCACCACTCCATGCTTCCTCAAAGGCTTCTGGAGTTTCTCTCTTTCACCTTATTGCTTGAATCAGGAGGAACTGTGAAAGTTGAAATGATCTCCAAACCCAAAAATCCTAATGTCACACAACAATAATAATAATGACAAAAAGAGGACTGACAGTAAGAGCAGGGCTCCCGTTCGAGGTCTTATGCTGGGCCACATTCTGGGCTGAGCTCTCTCCTTGCATTTCCCATTTCGTTCTCATGCCATCCCAAGGAAGTAGCAATGGGCATTATCATCTGACATGAGGAAACAGAGGTTTTAAGGGGTTAAGGGACCAACCCAGGGGGCCAGGACTTGCAAATGGCAGATCTGGGTCTGGTTCCGCACGTGTTTTTGCTGCGAGAACCAGAGCACGTCAACCTCACTGGATACTTCCTCTTTCCAGAAGGCCTCTTCTTTGTCCCCCTCTCAGTCTAGTGCTGCGCCTCCTTTTGGCAATCTGTTATTTCCCTCCCCCTCCCCAAATCCCTCCTCCTGCTGCTCACGACCACATCCTTGTTCTTGGCCCTTAGTATAGAGGCCAAATGGGCACGTGTGCCTGTGGGCATTTGCCCGTTCTGTTTGCAGAATACTCGGTGCTTTGCCTGCCTTGGGGGTGTTGGAAATAAGAGTGGAGGAAGCAGGGGGTCCCTGGGGAACAGAGAAGGGGATGTTATTAACTACAGGCTTTTCTAGGGGGGCCCGTGTTAACTATTATGAGCTAGCAGGTCAAGTGCCCGGAGACTGGCACATCTGGTCAGCAGCTCAGCACATTGCTTGCAATTTGTGGCTGGGATTTTTTTTTTCTCCTCTTACACGGAAAAGCAATATGATCGCTGAATAGAGCTTTACGGGACAAATGCTAGAATAGCACACACAACTGGGACACACGGAGGCACGACCTTCTTGGGCACCCTGCAGGCAGACAGGGGATAGGGAACTTGTCATCACCTTTTACAGAGTTCTGCCTGCCCTTCCAGCTGGAGGAAGAAGGGTCTGAGCCAGACTTGCGCCCTCCATGTTCTGCCTCCACGGTGAGGCAGGGTTTCCTGGCTCCAAACTGGGCTCTGGGGTCGGTCAGAAAGACGCTGGATTTCCAGCTCCCTCATCATGCATTCTCGAACAAGCAGCTTTGAGGCTCCGAGCCCCAGGAGCAGGAAGGTAATGGCAGCACTCGTGCACAATGGCTGTGAAACATGAAGGAGGTCCAGCAGATAAAGATGGTACAATGTTGGCACGTCATAGGCGCTCAGTAAAGGATAGTGGTCCTTTGGTTGTACTTTTTGGATTAAGAACCTAGTTTTATTGGCCTCCCTTAGAACATTTCCCTGCTCATCTCAGTCCCGCAAGAAGGTTTTTCTAACAAATCAAAGATTTACTATTCGCAGGATTTGATTTTATTTTACTTTACTTTATTTTAAAGATTTTTTATTTGTTCGAGAGAGAGTGGCCGAGCAAGAGCATGGGATGGGGAGTGGGAGAAGGAGAGAGACTCCCTGCTGAGCAGGGAGCCCAACGTGAGGCTCAGTCTCAGGACCCTGAGATCATGACCTGAGCCAAAGGCAGATGCTTAACCCACTGAGCCATCCAGGTTAAATCCTGCAAATCCCTATTTGCAGGATTTAAAATAAAAGGGCTTTTTTTTCAGATTTTATTTACTTATTTGACAGAAAGAGATACAGTGAGTGGGAATACAAGCAGGGGCAGAGGGAGAAGCAGGGGGCTCCATCCCAGGACCCTGGGATCATCACTTGAGCTGAAGGCAGGCACTTAAGGACTGAGCCATCCAGGCACTCCAAAGGACCTGTTTTGATTAGCATACAAGTCATTGAATAGGGGCGCCTGCGTGGCTCAGTAGGTTAAAGCCCCTGCCTTCGGCTCAGGTCATGATCCCAGGGTCCTGGGATCAAGTCCCACATCTGGCTCTCTGCTCAGCAGGGAGCCTGCTTCCCCCTCTCTCTCTGCCTGCCTCTCTGCCTACTTGTGATCTCTGTCAAATCAATAAACAAAAAATTTTTTTTAAAAAAGGTCATCGAATAGCCATTATTAGGAAAAGGTAGAGATTGCAAGAAATTTTTAAGAGTAAAATAAAAAGCCAATTCTTGCACAGTGAACTGGCTGTCCTTCAGTACATGGTCAGCAAAATTTTTCTGTAAAGAGCCATCTAGAGATTCTTTCTGCTTCAAAGCCGTCTGCAAATTCTGAGGCAACTGCTCAGCTCTGGTGTTGTGGTGTGAGGGCAGTCACTGATAACTACCTGAAGAAATGAGCATAGCTGTGTCCCAATAGAGCTTGATTTTGGAACGCTGACACTTGAATTTCACATAATTTTCATGGGCTGTGAAACCTTCTTTTTTGATTTTTTTTCTCTTGATCATTAAAAAAAAATGTTAAGAAAAAAACAAAAAGCATTCTTAGCTCACAAGCTATTTGAAAAGCATCAGTTAATTGGATATACCTATGGGCTGGCGTTTACCCATCCTGGAACCTGTGCCTAAATATTTGCAAGCATTGGCATATATATTATACATTTAGATTTATACTATAAAGTATTTGTACCCTTCTGGTTCCTGCTAGTTACAATTGTATGAGAATCCTCTCTTGCCGCCAAATCTGCGAAAACCTGATTTTTAATGGTTGCCCAGTGTTCCAGTATAAGGATCTATTTTTAATAGTTGCCTTTGGTTTGCAACATAAATTGTCTCCCTCTCTTTGGTTGTTACGGACAATGCTATGACGAGATATAATCTGTATTTTCTAAATGAAAAAAGATGCTGTTACAAATTCTGAAGAATTCTGCAGCGCCATCTCTGATATGCAACACAATCTTTACCCACAGACCATGCGGAAGGGTGGCTCTGGGTCCGTCTTTCTCCTTGGGGAGATTGGGTGAATTTCAGGATGACTCTGGGACATGCAGCTGGGTCTGTGGGTAACACAGGTCTCTCTAGCAAAACCTTGGGTCCTGAGTCCCATCTTCTGGCTCTCTACTCTTGCGGTCCTGTGTAAGCGAAGTCCCTGCCAGATGTCATGGGAATACTCTGGGCTCCCTAGAGGCTGAGAAATTTCCTGCAGGTCACCCTGCAAGCTGGTGGTGACGTCAGGATGGGAGCACTGGATACCTACATTTCTAGGGTGTGTCGACCAAGCATCTTGAACAGAGAGGTTGTACTGTGCGGAAGAGGGGTGATGGCAGTGGTCCCCCTCTTCTGACACACACGCGCACACACATAAAAGGAAAGAGGAAAAGAAAAAATATATATATACTCTGGCCCATCCAGTCTCTGCCGATTTCCTCTGCTGGGATTTAGCTTAATTCAACCTTTTGGCTTGTTTGCCGTGTTCGCCAATTTCCTCCTTTCCCAGAAACAAATCGAGATGTCTCTTGAACTCATGTACACTCGCACTTCGCTCACCTCTCGGTCTAACATTTTCCATATGTGTGCTAACCTAGCGGGACGCCAGCTCCCCAGGTCCCACGATATCCGATGCCTGGGTAATGTTCTTGAGTGTTTAAACCTCAGCAGAATGAAAAGTCTCTCTCTTTTCCTTCTGCCCTTTCATAAATGGGGGCATTTCTTGGGAGTCTCATTTCCTTTGCGTGGGAGTCCAATTCTTTCGTTATTAGGGCACGTAGGCTGCCAACATCTCATTTCGGGGCCTCTGAAAATCACTGTGTCTGCACCATGAGGGGTGAGAAAGACCTAGAGAATATGGACAGACTCTGTGAATCGGCCTAAATCAGGGGTTGGTGATTCCAGCTACTTGAAGGATTGTGTATGGCTGAAAGAAACATTGGAGGGGTGTGACACTTTACAGATTGGGAAACTGAGGCCCCAAGAAGTCTTGCGGCGTGCCCAAGGTCAGCCAGCTTGTGACGGGCATTTAACAGACATTCTGAGCCACCAGGAGAAATCTAACTTCAACCCATTACTGTGAGAGAGCCAGTGAGAAGAGAATCAGATTCACCTCCAAATTTTTGACATTAACATGAGTAGCTATAGGCTCACCCCTGATGATTTATAATTTCTTAGCTGTCGCTTATCAGCTTGGTGCTTCCTGGCATGAGTGGCTTATGGGGAAAAATATATGAGCAAGTATATATGTATTAGCAACTCTGACAGGTACTTACTTAAAGACAAGTAAAGAGTGAGTTAAAAATCAATGAGCATAATTTTTTAACATTTGGAATTAAAAATAAACTATTGTTACATTATTTATTGAACTGGGCAACAGCGAATTAAATATTTACATTATTAAAAGTCCCATTCTCAGAGTCACAGGCATGAAGCGTTTATTTGGGAAATAATAATACTGGTAGTAAAGCTGAGAGCTCACGCTTGCTGGGCTCCCTCCAACCCCAGAAATCTGAGGATCAGTTTCCCAATCTGCAAAGCATTCCGTGAGTCATCAATATGGAGCCCTGCTGTCTTTCCACCTGTCCAGGGTTTTGTCCGCACATGGGGAGAACAGGCAGGAGTCTCTCTGGATGGATCTGTTCCCGGAGAGAGAGTCCTCATTCTTCCATCTGTTTATCATTCAACAAACATTTATCAGCCATCGAGTACGTAGTCATTGGGATAGATGGGGCAGATGCTGTGGTACCCACTCTTGTCCACGTTCCTTCTGATCACGTCTCATTTGCAAGTGGTCTGCCCTCTCCTCAGTCTGTCCAATGACCCCAACTTAGGTATAGAAAAGGTGGTCCTGGTAGCTGGGTATGTTCATCACTACTTTCAGGGACAGCCCTGCATGGTAATGTCCAAGCCAGTGACAAAATCTATCATTCTGGCCTTTCTGCAGCCATCCTTGGTGTATCCCCAAAGCAAACTCCCTGATGGGCCTTGGGACTGGGAAGTGACTTCCCTAAGGCCCCCATTCCCGGGCGAAGGCTTTTGTTCTTTCATTCCCATCTTTCAGTGGCTGTGTTCTTGAAACTGGGAAAAAGAGCAGTTGAGCCCAACCCCTGCTCTCATGGAGAGTACAAGCTCATCCTGATCAGGCAAGTGTCAGTTCCATGGGGGTCCCTCCTTGAAACTTCTAAACTCCAATGATGCCACCATCTTCCCGTGATTCCCCAATCCCAGGGGCGGCAGCAGCACCCTCTGAAATACCTTTGTGTGATCTTCCCAGTTCCTGGGTTGGTAATTCTTTGTATTAAACTCTTCTTATGAAAATAGCTGGAGTGGGGCGCCTGGGCGGCTCAGTGGGTTAAAGCCTCTGCTTTCGGCTCAGGTCATGATCCCAGGGTCCTGGGATTGAGCCCCGCATTGGGCTCTCTGCTCAGCAGGGAGCCTGCTTCCTCCTCTCTCTCTCTCTGCCTCTCTGCCTACTTGTGATCTCTGTCTGTAAAATAAATAAATAAAATCTTAAAAAAAAGAAAAAGAAAATAGCCAGAGATTTCTGTCTTCTGATTGAATTCTGAATGATGAAGCTAGTAATCATAAAATCCCACATAAATGTAATTACAAATGGTGGTTGTGCCATCAAAGGTTCAGGATGCCATGAGAGCATAGATGGGGAACATGGGAGTCAGGGAAAGCATTCCTAAAGAGGGAGAGTGAGTGAGAGTTAGTGCCTTAGAGGAAGGCAGGGAACAGTGTTCTGAGTCAGGGAACAGCATGGACAAGAGCAGAAAGAGAATGAGGCACATTGGCCTTGCTGGCCAGTGACTCAGACCAGTAAGCACAAGGTTGGTGAATCTGGGATAGGGAGTGGGGAGGGCAGTGGGAGCTGTGGATAGAGAGGAAGACAGGATTCCTGAGCATGGGATGGCATGAAGACCAAGTTATTATCAGCTTTTAATGGAAGGGAAATATGTAAGCACCAGGGGCTCCTGGCATGAGAGAGACAGTAGAGCGTGATGGTTTGACTCTAGTCCAAAGCTAGAGTCCAGTCATGGATGTCCAGGATGAGTCATGCAATTTAAAATTTTTCAATAACCACATAAAGAAAAAAAGAGGAACCAGGATGAGTGGACTTTAATAACTTACTTTATGGAACCCAAGATAGCCAAAGTATTCTCATTTTTAACATGGAATCAATAGGAAAAACAATGAATGAGAACTTTTATATTCCCTCTCCCCTCCTTAGCCTTCAAAATCTCATGTGTGTTTTCCACTCACAGCACATCTCAACATGAACTCCCTATATTTCCTACGTTAATAGCCACATGTGGCTGGTAACTGCCATCTTGGATGGCACAGCTCTAGGTCAAGACCACCTAGGTTCAAATTCCAGCTCTGTCGCTAATTAGAGGCTTCACCGAATTCCTGCCGCAATCTCTTTTCTCCTCTGTAAGGCAGAAATAACAACAGTGTCCACTTAATAGCACTATGGAGAGAACCAAATAAGTCAATATGTTTAAAAGGCCCAGAACATACAGTAACAATTACAATAATAATGATTTTAAAACAACCATTACCCAGGCAAAGGCATGGAACTGACTGGAAGGGCCAGGAGTGGTCGTAGGGAGACAAATTAGACATTTGCTGCTGCCATCTTCCCAGTAAAAGGGCTTTGGGGACTAGAGGAGAGGATGTTTTCAAAACTGAGTCTTGGGTCTCTTAACACCCCAGATCCTATAAAATTCATAGGCTCTTAGGATAGAAAGTGCTAAAATCTGCAGTCTTCTTCTGTCTCTGTCTCAGCCATTTTGGGGATATTTGGGGCAGATTCACTGAAGCTCATAAAGAGTTTGGGAAACATCAGTATTCCTTATTCTGGAACTAAGGCTTGGGAGGAAGTGTTCTTGATTCATAGAAACATGGTGGAGAGGGTATTCCAGTTCAATGAAATGAACATAGTTGTTTAAATTGCGAGCAGGTTCCCAACGCAGTCACCCTAAATGCGTCCACGCTGCCTTGCTTCTGTGGGTACCAGATTGGCTCCTCTGTTGGACAAACCAGGCAGAGTAGCACCATCCCCCCTTCCTTTGAACCCAGGGACACATGCATGAGCATACCCTGAACCCTGGCCTCGGGACTTATGGAAAATGCGGAATTCACTGGGATTCGGAGAGAAAATAAACTCTCTCTCCTCTTGACCGCACCTGGACTCCCTCCTCCCACCTGAGAGATGGTAATTACTGAAGGCTTAACACCTCTCCTGTATCTTTATATACCCAGTCCTCATTGGGAGATGACAAAAGAGTTCTCAACATACTGTGGAGCACTTTTGCCCTGGGGTTCAGGCAGGATGGAGGAAGTTACTGACTCTTTCTGACTAACTGAAAGGAAGTGGTTGAGGGCCGGCTACCTGGGACAGAGCTGTAGGGTCAAGATTCTCCCTGATTCAGTCCATGCCATTGGTGAAGGAAGCTCAGGCCTAGGTAGGGCTTTTTAGAGAAGGGGAGGTGGACTTTTCTATTTAAGTCCCCCAAATGCATAACTGTTAGTGGCTTCAGATGAACTTGGTACTTTTTCCAGAACTAGCAATGCCCAACATCATCAATTCTGGGCCACTGCCACACTAACCTTCTTTCCAACTCATGGGCCTCAGGACCTTTGCATGTGCTGTTCTCTCCATCTTGACTCTGTTTTCTTTCCTTTCTCTCCTGACCTTCACCTCTCTGCCTTATTTTAGGTCTTGGTTCAAATGTCACCTCTCATAAAGATTTTGAATAACCTTACCAACATGGACTAGTGAAATAAATTATGGTGCAAGAAGACAATGGAACATGATACAGTTTTATAAAAGAATGAGAAGCTCTTTCCTTGGGAACAGGGAATGGTTTCTAAGAAAAATAAGTTTAAAAAAGAGAAAGAAAATTAAAGGAAAAGAAAATTATAGACTATTATATATATCATCTATTACTTTTGGAAAAACGGAATATATATATATATATATATGTATATATATATATATAATGTGTGTACATTTGGTAGGATGTGTACCTGAATGCCCTTTCATTTTTATAGTGTACTGAGTGATGAAGGAGGTTACAAAACGTTTATTAAATGGAATCCCATTTTTAAGAAAAAAAAAAATCATGCCTGCAGGCACTCACATGGAATCAGACCAGACAGATATCCGACCAAAATGTCTGAGTGCCTTGCCATGGCACGGTGGGCTCTTTGTTTTTCTGTTGTACTTTCTGATTTTTTTCTGCCCTGAGCATATTACTTTTATGATCTGAACCCTGAAACAAGACACAGAGGCAACAGGAGGCCAGTCAGCCCAGAGGGGCAATGCACAGCTCCTAAGTCAGTTTGTTTCAGCCTAAGTCCCTGTTGCTACTCCCTGGCTGCATGACCTTGGGCCTGGCACTTAACCTTAACCTCCATGCGGCTCTGTTCTTTGTCAGGGAAATGGATGTGATCAGAGTACTTAGCTCCCAGGGATGTTGTGAGGACTTCATGAATGTGCGTGCGTGCATGCGTGTGTGTGTGTGTGTAAAAACACACGTTAACTAAGTAAGTATGTAGAAATACAGCAATGCAGTCTACTATTTTTGTTATTTTTTAAAATGTTGGAACATGCTTCTTGAAATATGTAAAATCTAAACTTGACTAAATTTTAAAATATACATTACCATAGTGAAAGTATTTTTGTGTATATATGTGTGGTTATGATTTCATGTAAACTTATTTACGTTCTACATATATCTTTATAATAATTTTCACATACATTTTTAACCTGCTTTATCCCTTAATATTTATTTTATTATTATTTTTAAAGATTTTATTTATTTATTTGGCAGAGAGAGAGAGAGAGAGCGAGCGAGCACACAAGCAGGGGGAGCGGCAGGCAGAGGAAGAAGCAGGCTTCTCGCTGAGCAGGGAGTCCCATGTGGGGTTCCATCCCAGGATCTTGGGATCATGACCTGAACAGAAGGCAGACACTTAACCAACTGAGCCGTCCAGGGGTACTTTCCCTTAATATATTTTACAACTATAAGAGGGTTTTCAGGTATTTTGTGTACCTTCCTTGGAAGCAGTCAATGTCTACCCTGAAATATTTTATGCATATACTACCGAACACACACACACACACACACACAAGCACACATCGGCCTCCTCTCCTCTGACCTGGTCCGCAATGGAAACATCCGGTCACCAAAGCATGGAACATCACCCGCTCTCACACAGTGCTATAGAAACCACAGCATAGATGGTGGCCCGCCCTGGACAACCCTCACCCCCCAGAGCTGTGAAATGTCAGGTGCCAAGAGCAAGTGCTCTGAATTCACCGGTGTGGCTGATGCTGTTCAGTCGTTTTCTGTGGTGAAGGACGTGGAAGGTTCTGGACAAGTCTGCCCTGGCATTCTCCCACACAGCCCCGGTCCTCGCCCGAGCGCACACTGACTCGGTGTGACAAGTGGCTGAGCAGCTTTGATTAATTAAATATTTCACCCCGAATTTGTAAAACATCATCTCCGGCAAGTCCGTGTAACGCCTGTAACGCTGGGCTAATTAGCTTAGCAGGTCCTCGGGCTGGTGTGCTGATGTCTGTGTAACTCCAGGCAGGCAGAAAATGCTGGTTTTGGAAGGGAGGGGGAGGGTTTGGGATTTGACTGGTGTACCATTTTGTATGGCACTAAGTGAAACAGTTCCTTCCAGGCATCTTGAAAATACAGGAACTCCGTATGGGGGGAGGGGGCCTTACTATGTGCTAAGTGTTTTCCGAGCCTTACCATCTCATTTAATCCTATACATAAGGCAACAATTAGGACTTTTTAGTTGCAAGGCCTAGAAAACCCAACTCTGGTTGGCTTGTGCCCAAAAAAAGCGTAATTGCAAATTATGTACTTGTCCATTATTATTGGCTTCTGGAATTGAAAAGTCCCAGGGTAAATGAGCTTCAGGAATGACTGGATCCAGGACCCAGTTGTCCGCAGGGCCTGGCTGATGCCATCTCCTCTGCATTGGTACTTTTCTCACACAATGTCTGTCTTCAGGGTCACAGGATGGCCGCCACAAATCCGATTCTTACCTCCTCCCAACTTTGAACCCCAGAATCTCCTTCAGAAGCCAGAATCTCATTATATCCCATTGTGTCTTAGAGAGCGGGTTGTGTGTCTATTTCTAAGCCAATGACGGGACCAGAGGGATGCATTATGGTGCTGATGGTTTAGGCTAATCAGGGTCCATTCTTGTAGTGGGGGTGTGGAGAAGGGTCACCCCACCCAAACCACATGGGTGAGAACAGGAAAGAACTATTTCCCAGTGAAAGTCAGAGCCCCGCTTTTCAGAAGAGTGGATGGATATCGACAAGGGATGTCTACAACAGAGAGGTATTATGGAAATCCCCACGTTACAGGTGAGAAAATGAAGATACCGAAAGGTTACATTTCTTGTCCTGAATAATGTTATGGGTGTCTGGATTGATTTCCAGTTGGCCTTACTTAGAAGCCCGTGCCCTTGACCGTGACCTCACGCTGCCTTCCCGTCTGACCCCGCTGTGATGTCCATCTGTTTCATCACCTGAATTCCCATCTTTTTGATTCATCATGTTCTCATCCCATAGGCCTTGATCTTTTGCTTTAAATGAAATTCATTGCTTCTAAGCTGTGGAGAACACCTTTAGGGAGAAACTGTGCTAGGACTCGTTTCTGTTGCTGTTTTGTTTGTTTTTACCAGATGTTCCACATAAAATGGTTATTCGTAAATTTTCCAAGTGTTTAAAATTCATTTTATTTACATGACAAACCATATGATCAAAGTGATGGTGAGCTATTATCAAACACATCAAACATGTAACAATGACGAGAGTTATCTTGGACAGGCATTATGTTGATTGTGCCTACTTAATTCTCAGAACATCTCTATAAGGCAGCTATTACTATTGTTAATAGCACAATAGGTAAACTACTGTACAAAGAAACAGAGGTCCAGAGAGGTTAAGCAACTTGTCCAAGGTCACACAGCTGCAAAAATAGCAGAGGGGAGATTCAAACCCAGTCATTCTGACCCTAGGCCTCTGCAAAATATTGCTTCTCATTACATTAGGCTTGCAATTTCATGGGCGTGGTTGCTGGGGATGAGGCTAAGGGTAGGGGAGAAAAGATTCACGGTAACACAAAAGTAAATCTTAGTGCTGGGGCTTAGTGCAGTGAAAAATGCTCAGGAGAGGCACCAAGGAATGGCAAGTGGATTCAGATTCACAAATCCCTCCAGTGGGAATGATCATTCAGAGCCCCCCCTCCCACCCCAGGGTAGGGCCCGAGCCCATTTGCAGAGTAGCAGAAGGATCCATTTGGAATATATCCCCAGTCCCACCCCCCCACCCCCACCCAACCATGATTCCTTCCCTCCCAGCTAAGGGTCCTGGCGGGCATTTTATGCCTGGCAAGTCTGTACTCATTGACTGTCCTCTAGACCTAGATGGTTACCCAAGATGTGCCCATCAGAGTTCCTCCATGATCATTTAGGGCTAAGAGACAGGAATTAAAAAGACACACACACACACATACACACACACACACACACACACACACACACACTCACACGCATACTGACTCATTGTCTTCCAGTGGTTGGACCCAAATCCTATAAAGCTGGGCACTGTGGGGTGGCCCAGACTCAGGAGAGATACCTGGAGTCTGTTTGCATTTAAGGGGAGAGGAGTGAAAGCAGCCTGCAGAGAGGGACAGAGACAGGTCTGGACAAAAGCACCACTGGATCCCTGAGGGCCCTTTTCCCTCTTCTTCCCCTCTGTCAGGGGCATCCTGATCTTAAGGCTCCAGAAGACTCCTTTCGCCCTCTATGATTTCTTCTGCCTGGGGAACCTCAACCTGATTTCCATCACTTACACCCCGTGAGTCTGGCCTCCCTACCTGGCGTGGCCTTCAGTGCCCAACTTCTCTGTCCTGAGCTGGGTCAGGTCTATGGGACAAAGGGAATGTTGAGGGGGAATCCCTTCAGGGCAGACCTTCTCCCTCACCCTCAGACTCAGCGGGCACATGTGGTTTCCGCAGCTCACGGGAGACCTTACCGAGGGGGCCAGGTGAACCAATGTGGATTTTTTTCCCCCCAACCCGAGGTCAGTGAAACCCAGCACAGCTATTTCCTTCTTTCAGCAGCCCAATTGATCATTTTCTCAGGCTGCCTGAGTCACTCCGATTCCCGAGCCTCAGATGCTCGCCCTGGAAGCCTGTCTCTCCTCCTGGATGCCCTGGGGCCTTGTTAAACCTCTCTCTTCAGCTCAAGAAGTCAATGTCCAGCCTCAGAAATGGCCCCATTTCACAATCCATCTGGGAGGGGGAAGGACAGGGGGCGGGCAATATTAAAATCCCTGGTGTGGCCACTGGAGTCTTGCTGTCTCTCTTTAGGGTTGATAGTTAAAAATTCATGGTGATTTTCAAAGGAGAAAAAATGCTTAAACTGCTTTCCTCTTTGCAAACGTTCCCCTTTTTGATTCAAAATCAAACTTTTGTCTAGACAGGCCAGGGCTTTTTGCTGACATCTCTTGCCAGCTTAGAAACCTTGAGGTTTTCCAAATGCAACACCCCCGCCCCTTCCTGGCGGCCTGTCTCCAGCGCCAGGTTCCTTCCAAACACATCCTCTGGGCAGCTCAGAGCGGACCTCACTGGGCGAAGAAGCCCAAGGTGGACGCTGGCAGGTTCTTCCTTTAGCTCTGCCATCTTCCTTGACAAATTATCTGCCCTGACAGCTATGCTCACTCCCTGGCACAGCCGAGCTTTCTTTCAATGTCTGAAGCGGCTCTAAAAGGCTGCCCTCAGCACCCCAAAGCAGCTGCTGCTTTTCCTTTTTCCCACCTTCCAAGTATTATGCGTTCATTGTCAAAAAATTAGTAATCGGATAAACACAGAAGAAAATAAATACCACATCTCATAATCTTACCCTTCTAGAAGTTTTCTCTCTTTCTCTCTCACCACACACACATACACACACACACACACACATGCATAGGCATGCACACACACACACTCCACCTATGTATGTATCTCAGACGTTATCCCAAACTTTGGCAGCATAAGTGATAGAATGTATTATGTCACCATTTCTGTGGGCCACCAGGCATTCAGCCTGTCTGAGCAGCTATGGTGCTGGGTCTCTAACAGAGCTGCAGTCAGTCAGATGCTAGCTGGGGCTGCAGTCTCATCTGAAGGTTTGACTGGGCCCGGAGGATATGCCACCAAGATGGCGCACTCACATGGCTTTCAGGTTGGTGCCGGCCATTGGCAGGAGACCTCGATGTCTCACCGGTGGACCTTTCTCTCGGTAGGGTGCTTGGGTGTCCTCATGATACGGCAGCTGGCTTCTCCCAAAGCGAGTGATCCAAGACTGAGCAAAGCAGAAGCGGCAGTGATGCTTTTGACTTACTCTTGAAGCCATACTTGTCGCTTCTGCCATATTCTACTGGCCAGGTAGAGCAACCTTGATGCGATGTGGGAGAAGACTATCCAAGGGTGAGGAGGTGAGGAGCGGGAGAGACCATGATGGTGGCTGGCTACCATTATATAAATATATTATATCATATAATACCATGCAATTTTTAAAAACGGGCTTTGTAGAATATATACTAACCAGCCTTGTGAGTGAGTCACCTTGAAACTGTAAAACCTTTAGATGAGGTGACAGTTCCAACAACTTCTGGCTGTAACTTCCTGAGAAATTCTGAGCCGGAACTGACCAGCCAAGACACTTTCAAATTCCTGCCTGGCAAGAAACTGTAAGTGAATAAACTGTTCTTGTTTTAAGCTGCTAAGTTTCCATGACTTGCTGTTTTCAGAATCAGTGTAACTATGATCACCTTTGACCATGAATATGTAAAATTTTATAGCATCATTTTTAGTGGGTCCCTAGGGGAGTGTTCAGAAACATATCTGTTGGGGGGTCGCATTTTAGATGGTTCTGATAATGGGCTGATACTCAAGAATTGGGTGGGAGTGGGTAAGATAGCCATGAGAGATTATTGCTGCCCCCCTGTGTTTCTAGTCCTCTTTCTCTTTAGAGCATAAGAGGGGTTACAGTTTCCTGCTCACCTGAAGTGAATGATGAACATATGACATGCCTGGCCAGTGAAATGTCAGAGAAGGGGACAAATGTCCCTTCCAAGGGAAAGTATTTAATTGCCGGTGCTCCGTTTTGTTGTTCTAGGCCATTGAGATGAGAGTGGTTTTTGTTACCTCAGCACAATGTGGTCTGCCCTGACTACAGCCAGGTCCAGGACAGAAGGACAGCCAGGTCTCCTTCACCGTTGGGCCAGGACCCATCTGCTGTCAGATCCATTCCTTAACCTTCCCTTACTCTGCTCTGTGTCTCAGGGGATGGCCCCTGCCAGCTGTAGTCCCCAGATTTTCCCATCATTTTGCTTCTGCTGGTGGGACTCATGACATATTAGAGGGCACAGAGAGAAAAATCATGGTATTTCTTCTCCTCCATTATTGGCTCAGGCAGCAACCCCAGCAGGGACTACATCTTCTCGTCTCCAGTGTCCACTGTGGTTCCAGCTCCCACCAGGAGTCTCCAACCCTGGTCTGTGGTAACATGGCCTTTCCTTCTGGCCCTCCAGCCTAGGGGTGGCAGGAACCTCTTGCTGTTGCTAATTTCTGCTTTCCTCACCATCTACCTTCCCTTCTCAGATTTTCCATCCCTTGGGTAACCAGTTCCCTGCATCAAAGACCCTCAGTTTCAGTCCACGATTGGACCCTGATTGCTACCAAGGGCCAGCTTCTGTGCTGGGGCCTGTGGACACGTAGAGAATGAAACAGCAAAGAATATGCCAGATCCATGTCTGCCCCATGGACCTGCACTCTAATGAAGAAGACGGATTTACAGGGTGACTGGTCCAAGAAGGGACAATACAGGGTCCTGGGATCTCTTGGAGATGTGGAAAGGCCTTGAATAAAGGACATTTTTGCACTGAGATCTGGAGGATAAACAGGAGTTAGGCATGGGGGAAGTGTTTGGCATTCCCAAACTGGGAGGCAGGGGCTGGTGCCTTTGCCAACTACCATTAATGGCATCAGCCAGCAGAGGGGGGTCAGGCTGCTCCTTGCCCTCCCTGTTTCTTGGCACTCATGTTCGTTTTGCTTCCAGTGATTGATCACTAGTTGCACTCAATGTGGGTGATCTGGATCCAGCCACAGACATTTCTGAGCACCAGCTGGCTCTGCAGCTTAAATGGCTAAGACTCCAAGAGGAGGATGTCATAATCACTTTGGGTTCTTGGCTCCTTCAAGAAAATGCCTAGAGAATGTAGGGGAGACTAGCCAGGGAGCTTCCATCCATCCATCTTCTACTTCCTCACACATGTCCTGAGTACCTACTCAGAGCCCTACAATCAAGTAAGATATTCTCCTTTTGAGGGAGACTCTGGAATCTGAGGTGGAGAGGGCAATGTTGGAGAAAATAATTACAACTATTTTGCAAAACATAAAAGGAATGAAGGAGAGGTTGTGAGTGACTGCCTAAGCCACCAGGAAAGGTTTCCCAGAGGAAGTAACATGGAATTGGGCATTGAGGGATGAATAGGAGTTTGCCAAATAGAGGATGATGATGTATTCCAGGCAATGGAAGTAACATATACAAAGATAGAGAGCTGAGAATAATAATTTAAAAAGCATTAAACATGTTATATTCAGAGACTTGTGAGCTGAAGCAGAAGATGCTCCAAGTAGAGGCTGGGAGTATATGAGAAGGTGGGAGGGTAGGATAGGGTCAGATCATGAATGGCCCGAAGTAGCAGACTAAAGAATTTGGATCTAAATATTTCTGGAGCTTAGAATAGGAAACTACCACATCTAGTCCATATTTTAGAAAGACCAATAGAGCTGTTTTGCACAGGAAGGATTCATTTATCTATTCAGCAAGTATATACTGAGTGTCTACCTTGTGTCAGGCATTCTGCTAGGTGCTGGGAATAGGTGTGAACAAGACGAGCATCCTATCCTTTTGAGTTTTGATTCTAACGTTCTTGTGTAAGAGACAGATAATAAACAATATAATTTATATTTTATATATTTTATGGACCGCACACTACATATGATTTTCATGTAAATATAATAATGCATACTAATTATATAATATTTATATAATAATATAGAAATATAACATACATAAATTTTAGTGGTGATGATGTGCTGAGTGCTATCAAGGAAAATGAATAAAGGAATGTGGTCATGACTGCTGGGGACTATTTAGATAATCCAGAGCTGGACGAGGTGATCTGGGGACAGGGAGGGGATTGCAAGAAGAAGTTCCTTTGCGATAAAGTCACCGTCTACAGAAAGAGATGGGACTGGACGGGGGACAGACTGGAATTAGTGGGAAGTGAGGTGAGTTATGCTGGGGGATGGGGAAGTTTAGGAGGCAGGAGAAAAGGATGCACATAGAGTTGCCCCTATTCAGTCTAAACCACCTATGACAGAGACCCCCATTTTGGTTTATTTTTTTTCTGGCCTCACAGCCAGACTACATTTCCCAACTTCCTTGCAGCTCAGTGGGATCACGTGACTCAGTTCTGTCCAATGGAATAGGAGCAACAGGGCCATGGGTCCCATCTAGGTCTGACCTCTCAAGCCTCCCAACCAATCTTTGGTGCCTTCCCTGTGCTCACTTGCCAGCCAGATGCACAGTGTCCAGCGGCAGACTCTGATGTCCCAGAACAGACTTTCTCAGCTACAGCTATTGTAGAATGAATAATTTCTAGTTGTGGGGGACTGTCCTCTGTATGGAAGGACACTGACTAGCATCCCTGGCCTCTATCACCCAGATGCCAGTTGTCCCTGCCTTCAGTGGTAACAACCCAAAACCTCTCCAAATACTGCCAGGTATCTCCGTATGAGACCTCCTGCCCTAGAAGATGAGGCGGAAGCTGCCTGGGTCTCTGAGTGACACTGTGGAGCAGAGCTTGCCCTGCTGATTCACCCAGACCCCGACATAAGTGGGAAATGCACTGCGCCTGCGTCGAGACACAGAGATCTGGGGGTTGCTTGTCACAGCAGCCTCATCTATCCTAACACCCTATTCACATCTGGAGCTCATCTAGGTCTGGGCTGGAGTTGCAGACTCCGGAATTATCACGCATCCAAGCTGCGAAAAAGCTGGAGATGGCCAAGAACAAGTGCTAGGAGAGTGGGAATGAATGCCGAGGAACAGGACATTTTAAGATCTGGATGAAGGAGTGGGAGGAGGCATCCCCAGGGAGGCTGACAGTGGGAGGTCGAAGGACAGCGTTTGGGGAGGGGCCGGTGCTGTGGACCCCAACGGTGGGGGCGGGGGGTGATCGAGAGCCCAACAGTGAAGGTGAGTAACAGAGACGCGTTTGGGTTGCCGGCCATTAGGTGAGTGTTAAATCTAGAGACATAAGAATCAGGGCAAATAAATAACCATCAACAGGGAACAAAGACATTAAAAGGTCAGGCAGCTGGCTCCAGTCTTGGCACATTCCTTGGTTCTGAGGCAAGTCTCTCTGCTTTCTGAACTTTGTCTCTTTTCCCATTAAAGACTGTCATTTCCAGCTCTGCAGGATAAATGAAGCAAAATCTATATAAGGCTTTAATCTGGCTCCCACCCCCTTTCGGCCCAACCCCGGGGGGCCCCCGAAGAAAGGTGTTGTATAAATAAGAAATACTGTCGTTACAACGTGCTCAACAAGTGTTTGATAAGGATCAGAGGAAGGCTGGGACCCTTCACGGCCACGGCAGTGGGGGACGGCCGATTCTATCTTTGTGTTTCAAGAAAGGTTTGTAAAGGAAGCCATGTGGCAGAGGCTTGCTGGGATGGCTTTAAAAATGAAGGAAATTCCCCATTTCCTGGTTGTAAGAAAATATGGGTGGAACAAGCCTTAAATGAGCTGATCAAGGTTCTGTCTTTGATGTCAGTTGAATGACAATGATCTCCAAGGCAGGAACACAAAGTAATGAACTTACCCCGCTTTTCCAGGAAAAACAAGATCACTGAAGGGGGGCCCTGAGTTGGAAAACAAAGACACTAGCTTTCAGGGCCTCGAAGAGGAAGGCCTGGGGGTGTTCCCAGCCTTGGCCAGTGTGAAATGTAGACACACAGGCTCTTGGGCCCAAGTGGCAGGTCCATGTTGGGTTTTGTGTCAGCCCTTGTGCTGAATTTAGCAGACCCTAGAGGGAGAAGGCCTATTCTGTGTCTGGACCTGGATCTGGCTCTGTCAGTATAGTGACAAGAAGAAAATTCAAAATCCAACGGCATAGTCAGAACATCTGATTCCTTTACTTCTTCCTTCTCTCCTGCCTCTGTTTTCCCAACAATCTTTATTGAGCACCTACTATGTACCAGGGGCTGCTGGGCAATGGGATATGATGAGGACCATGGCAGTATGGTCCTGCCTGCGAGGAGGCTAGTGTCTAGCTGGGATGACAGAGCATTACATGAGCCACATGATGAGGGAAGCATGGAGAACAGTGAGTGCTGGAAGGGGAGTGGGAAGAGAGGACTAGGCCATAAAGAAGTAGGCACAAGTTAAGAGTGACCCAGACAGGAACCAGCTTTCAGAGAGGGAGGAGAGAATGATGCTGAAGCTGGGTTTGGAAGGGTGAAGAGGAGTTGCGACGTAGGTAGGACGAGGGAAGGGTGTTCCAGGCAGAGGGAACAGCCGTGCGATAGCATGGAGGCTTGGAAGAGTACACAGTTTGCGGCCACTACAGATTGATTATCCAAGACTCTGGGGGAAGAAAGTTTGAGAAGCAATGGGAATAAGACATGGGTCAGATCATGAAGGGTCTTTTAGACCAAACTGTGAAGTTTGCCCTGAAGGCGATAGGGAGCTACTGAAGGACTGTGAACAGGGATGTGATGGGACTGGACTTACCCTGGCCTGGAAGAGGAAGACTGGAGAGATGAGTCCAGAGGTGGCATCCCAAACAACCCCGGGGGAGGGATCAGTGGCTGGAAATACAGAGCGAGGGTCCGAGCGCTTCCTACAAAGCTGCTGACTTTCTCCCTTGCCCAAGGCTGGTGGCAGAGGCCTGGGATAACCGGGTTTCAGTTCTTGCATGTTAAAATACACAACCTGGGCCCAGTGGCCAGAGTGTGGGACATGCGGTTTACTGGAGGTCTGAGATTAGACGGGGGTGAGAATTAAATCCGCTGTCCAATCCGCTGAGCTCTAGGGCTTTGCACACACCCGGGGGTGGGTGGTGGCGAGTAGGGGGGCACTGTGAACCTGCTCCTTTCACATGGAGGAGGACCCTATTCAAAGGGGAACATCAGCCTTCAGTCCAACTGCCCCCTTAAGAGATAGAAGCAAAGCATGTCGATTAGGAGCCCAAGTCTTGATGCTAAACAGATCCAGCTTTTGTTGGATAGCCGCTGTATCTGGGGAGCCTTCTCCCTCCTGCTGAGCCTCAGTTTCCCTCATCTGAAGAGTGGACATGTGTGCAGCACGCAGGAAGTGCCCCCTCCGTATTTCCTGCTATTCTTGGATGCGTCTTGAAAAATGACATGTCACTTGGCTTTTTTTTTTTTTTAATTTCTCTTTATTGCACTCCTCAGTCTCTGCATGTCACTGTGTTCTTTTTCTTACGAAGTGTCACTGTCAAGCAGGCTTCAGCGATGCCTGGGTGCGTTCCCCTGTTACCGAGTGAGGTGTTCGCTTCAGTTAGAGCCTTTGCCATCCACATCAACCAGGGCTTTCTGGAAAAACAAGATCTGTGTGTGTGTGTGTGTGTGTGTGTGTGTATTAAAGGATTTATTTTAAGGTGTTGGCTCACAGTTGTGGGGGCTGGCAAGTGTGTAATAGGACAGGCCCACAGGCTGGAAATTTTCAGGCAGGAGTTAACACTGCAGGCTTGGGGCAGAATTGAATACAGTGGAGTAGAAAGGATGACGGACTTTGGAAAGGAACTGAGAGCCCATGACCAGCACCCTACCTCACCCACCAGAAAGATGTCCGCTGTACAGACCTCACATACACCCTGGATGCGGGATGTTCTCAGCAGCAGACGACTTGAAATGACTTAAATCCCTGCCTCCAGCATAATGGAGAAATTAGCAGCAGTATATATAGTCTTACTTTCTGTGGAATACTATACAGCCACGAACATGAGAGGCTGCCCTGCAAAACTATTTGGGTGAATCACACCTGTGTAATAGAGAGGGAACACACCAGAATAAGGGCCTCTGATTCCATTTCCTGAACATTCAACGGTACAAACTGAACTATGGAGAAGTCCGAATAGGGACTACCTTTGGGAAGGGATGACGACCAGGAGGGTGGAGACGAGCGAGGCATAGGGGCCCCTTGCTGTGGTCTACACTGCCATCTTAGTGGGGGTTACGGGCTATGTTCACTTTGTGAGGACTGTTTTAATGGTTAAATATGTTTACTGTTTGTATATTTTATTTCAATTATAAGTTTATACAAACAGTACATTACGTTGGCAAGCAGAACAGCCCTCGGTTTGTGAGTTCAGAACTGTTGTCTATATGGCTTCTTGTTCCTCCTCAATGTGCACAGGAAAGGACACGTTCACTTTACAGATTGGGGAAACTGAGGCTTGGGGGGGGCGTGACTGACCTTCCTACCTGTCACTCCAAAGCTGTTGTCCATGGGAGGGTTAAGTATGTTGTTCCTGGAACGTCAGTGTTTCTCTTTACCAGGCTTCTGTTCTGATCCCCATCTGCCCATGACAGCCTAGATGTTTTAAGAAACACCTGGACGAGGCAAGCAGCTGGATCACTGCATGAATTCTGTACTTTTCCATCCCTGAATCGGGGTTTCTTCACCTCATCACTCTTGACATTTGGGGCTTGGTATTTCTTTGTGGCGAGGGCTGTGGGTGTTCTGCGCCATTTTTGGTCTCTACCCTCCAGATGCCTATAGCACGTCCAGTCCTGACGAGAGTATCTCCAGATTCTGCCAGGATCCCCCAGATGAGAGCCACTGTCTTAAGATGGTGAGCTCTTAGAGACTCGAAATAAGGTTTTTTTCATCTCCGTGTCTGGAATACAGTAGGCATTTAAGTGTCAGCTGTGTAAAAAGAAAATGCACATGGTATGGGCACAGTCTCCACAAAGCTGGAGCCTATGCCCCATTCACGGCCACACATGCACGCACATGGCTGGGTGCACGTACCGGCTAAGTTATTAAACATCTCAGAACCTTAGGTTCCTCTTCTGTAAAAAAAAAAAAACAACTAAAATAGTGTCTATCTCTCATGGTGCCAGTATGTGAGTTGAGTGAATAAAGTCCATACACACAGTGTGTGTATTAATAAGCGATAACTTTCCTTTTTTTTTTTTTTAGATTTATTTATATATTTGAGAGAGAGAGAGTGAGAATGTGGTGGGGAGAGGCAGAAGGAGAAGCAGACTCTCCTGCTGAACCTGGAGGCCCACGCAGGGTTGGATCCCGTGGCCCTGAGATCATGACCTGAGCAGAAGCCAAGAGTTGGACGCCCCCTAGGTGCCCCAGTGATAACTTTTCTTATGCTGGGATTCTTGCCCCAAGACAAAGGGATCTGTCAAATGCAGAGAGAGTCTATGGCAGCATTTGGCTCACCGATGTCCTGAGGGCAGACGTTTCTGCCTCTTGCAGCAGAGGAAGGAGCTGAGGTCCAGAAATCTCAGGGAATCAACCAGGTCAGGAACTCAATCCTACTGAACATATATGGGGAGACTGGGGGTAGATCCTAAGCAGTGGCCAGGCAGGAGGAGACTGTCTCGGGTGGCAGCTGTGTCAAGGGTGTGTGGTTGTGAAGTGACATCTGTTGTTCCTGCAGACCCAACACCCATCCTGCCTTCTTTTGATAAGAGCACCCTGATTTTCCCTGGGGATACTCCCCACCCCCACTTTCCGTCTTTGATATTCAAAGGGGATGGACCTAGTGCCTATTCCAGATTTCAGCCAATCAGCATGCTCCATGCCGTGTGATAGGGCCCCGGTGACAGGCTTAGGGGTGGTCATTTGACCCAAGGCGGTCCAATGGGGACCCAGTATCCTTGGAGCCCTCCTCCTCTGGGAAAAGAGGGCTCTCTTCTCCACTGGAGTTGCCACTGGCAAAACACCTGCCAGGAGCTGCCAGTAGGCATCTTGCCACGACAAAGGATGGGCCTGCCTAGGCGTGAAGCCAACATAAGCAGGGCTGGGAGATGGAGAGGGGCTGGCTTAAGGCAGTCTTTGTTGGTTTCTCTGTCCGCTTGTCCCACATCAGCACCTTGCTGGGGGGCGGGGAGGGAGTAAGGATGATGCAGGCAAAAGTGCGTCATCTTGGTTTGCGGCCACTGCCATTTTTTTCCTGCCTGGTAAGGACTCAGGCAAACATGACCTGAACTCATCCGATACTACTGGTCATTAGAAGGTGCATCTCTCACCAACCCCCCCATTTTTGTCTCCCAGACCTCCGTTTTTCCTTCCATGAAGTGGATATGCCTGCGAGGTGTAGCCATTCTGGCTGGGCAGCATGTTAATTTCCATTAATTACTCGTTTGTTTCTGCTCCCGACCTTCTTGAAAACTGCAGCCTTTTAATGGTGAGATACTAGCATTAGGCACATGGTAAGCTTACGCTTTGCCAGCGTCATTAACTCCCTGGGCACTCACCCTGTGAGGATGACGCTGAGGCCATCCCCTTTGTGTACCTGGGCCCTAGCCTGGGAAGGAAGGGCATGGCCAAGGTCACATGGGCTGTCACCCAAAGGTAGGCCAAGTCCTTGCTTCCAAATTGGCACAGCGTCACTGTTCCAAATGGTTTTTCTTTTCATCTGGTCTTCAGTTGATTTCTGAACTGGTGGCTGATTCCCATTTGACAGATACAGAAACTAAGGCTCGTGTCACTGAGGGGCAGTGAGCTTGCTCAAGCTACAGGGGGAGGAGGAGGGGGTGGTAGGGGAAGGGAGTGGAGGAGGAGGGAAGCAATAATTGATACCCTGCAGGGAGCCCTTAACTAGGTCACAATTACATTCCTTGTAGCAGAGGGTGGTGCGAATATTATGTCCATCTTCCAGTTGGATGCCGCAGCCCATTCTTACAAGCACTGTCCTAGGCCATCTTTCCAGAAATAGGATCTGAAGCCTCCTGAGGCTCCTGGACCACACACTATCCCATTATTTTGAAAGAAACTCAGTAAGGGGAGGGCATCGGGAGAATGTGTCCCAGTCCCAACTCCATTGTTCCCCACTTGGCAGCCCCCTCCGGTTCAGGTAAATAGAAGTGATTCTGTCATTGTTTGTCCCTAGTCCTAATGACTTTCGTCTTTGTGTCTTAGGAGCCAGACCTCAACCCTGGGAAGCTGGCCTGGGGCCTGAGAGGCACCAGCCGCCTCTGTGAACAATGGCCTTTGTTCTTCACACTTTCCCTATCAAAGCCTCACAGCAGGGATGGCCTTCAGAGGCATTGGACCCTGTGATAATTCCCGTGCCAGAGCTTGGTGGGGGCAGGAAAGGAGGGGTCAGGTGTAACTTTGACCCAGTTAAACAACTCTGGGGTCTGCTGTCCTCCTGGCCTGGTAAGAATAAACCCTATGAATAGCTTGAGGTGATTAGCTCATCACGTCTTGTGTGAATTGTTCTCCTGTTATCTTCTGGAGAGTACCGAGTCTGGAAATGATATTGGTGGACAAGAACCACCAATAACAGCAGCAGTAATCATAGTGATGATGACGACAGCGACGCTAGCTATATTTATCGTGCACTTACTATGGTCTGGACACTCTTAAGTATGACATCCACACTAGCATTTAATGCTAACAATCACCCTGGAAAGGAACACAGTTATTGTTATGCCTCTTTTCTGATGGGGAAAATGTGGCTCAGGGGGAGTGACTAACTGACCCAAAGTCACAGAGCTGGGCCTTGAACCCGGGTCAAGTTCAGAGCCCATGCTCTTAACCACTAGGCTCAGGTGGGTCTTTGTAAGAATGGACAGAGCAGAGGCACTGGGAGCAGGTTCTGTTCTTAGCCAAGCCATGTGACTGTGGGTTGGTAGGCTCTAATATCTGAGGCTTTTTTTTCCTTATCTGTAAAATGGGGTGCCCTCCTGCTCCCTTACCAGTCAAGTAGAATCTACCCTGCATGGTTCAACCCAGGAGAGTTTAATCAAGTAACTTACAGAGAGGTGGGCGGGGTTAAGTGAACTGACAAGGGGTGCTGAGGTCCTCTTCATAAGCTGAAGGAGCAAGACATAAGGAAAAGGGGTTTCAGGAGCCCAGCAAGGGCTGGGGTCACACGGGTGAGCCTCCCAGAAGGACATGCATTTGGGGAGGGTCATGTCCCTGCCGGGGATGTGGTCCAGAGCAAGGGAGGAAACAGGAGAAATACCCACCAGCCTCTCTCTCTCTCCTTTTAAGCCTTGATCTCTGGTCAGTGTGTCCCTTTCAGTGGTCCCAGCCAGAAGCCAGGGCACAAGGGATGCTGGGAGATGTAGTCCACGGGGGTAGGTGTCAGCATCTGTGGCACAGAACCGGACAGAGAAAGGTAGTGGGGAGGGAGAGGGGGAGAGCAAATGGAGAATGACCCAGGCCTCTCTCCCAGGGTGTTTGGGAAAAGGGCACTGGGTGACGTGGATGAAGCCCCAGGTCTGCAGCAGGCACGTGACAAATCCATTCAGCTTTGCTACAGGATGAGGCATGGGGATAGTTAGTTGTTGGTGCTTCAAGGTGTCTTCTCTTCACAAGAATCGAAACGGCATCCTGGGTGGATTCTGGAACCAGACACCTCACTTTCAAATCCTGCTCTCCTGCTTACTAGTTAAATAACCCCAGGGAATTTATTTAAACTCCTTGTGCCTCCGTTTCCTCATCTGTAATACAAGTAGCACCTACCTCTCACAAGAGTTCAGGAAGGGTCGAATGAGTTAAACACGAGAAGCTCTTAGAAGAAACGTCTGGGCGTGGGTCAGTCCTCAGTAAATGCTGGCTCTTGTATTTCTGGATGCTTACTTTCAAGAAGAGCTGTCAGACAAATCAACTAAGAACAGAGTGATGTGTTTTCTCAGTCTAAAAAGGAGATATTGATTGGGGAATAGAGACAGGAAGCCTGTTTCAATCAAGTGGGTCAAGGAAGGCCTCTCTGAGGAGGTGACATTTGAGCTGAGACTGGGAGGATGAGTAAGAAGCCCCCAGCCCTGGAGAAGAATGGTCTAGGCAGCAGGAAGAGCAGATGCAAAGGCCCTGGGGTAGAGACAACTTGGGATGTTCAAAGAACACAAGAAGACCATGGAGCCAGGGGATGAGATTAGAAGTTGAGGTCAGGGTAGTGGCAGGGGCCATGAAGGCCAGCATTAAAAATTTGGATTTTCTTTTGGTGAGATGAGAAGCTCCCAGAAGGGTATTATGCTGAGAAGGGACATGACCTTACGTATTAGTCTGGATCTTCCAAGAAGCAGATACCAAGATGGATCACATGTACAAGGGTTTAATTAGGAGAAGAGCCTGTTTGAGAGTAAACAGAGAGGTGACAAAACAGGCAGAATGAGCACTTGGTCAGCCCAGCGGGTCTGAATCTGAGAAATGAGACAGGGATAGAAGGTTGGACGGCCACATCCCTGACTGCCAAGTGGTCAGAGAACGATTTTGGAAAGACATGAGGAGGTCTTAAGCCATCCAATGAATTTTGTTTCTCCAGAAACAGGCCTGCCTTCATGTCCTTGGCATTTTTGGACACTGGCTGAGATGACGCTCCCAGAAAGCATGGCCTGGAGGAAGTGTGGCCTTCCAGAAAATGAAGGGTGGCTTGCTGGGCCTGATGGCTGAGCCCTTCTATCTTCTGTACTCCCTATAGCTGCTGGTCTGCCAGGTAAATTCTTACGTGGCTCTATCCAGTATGGATTTTGAACATGCACTTAGGCTATGCCAAGAAGCCTGGTTGGAGTGGCTGTGGGGCAGGGGGTGCAAAGGCACACTGATGACCCCCAAAATCTCCAGCTCCAAGGTCCGAGCCGGGGAGGGCGGGCTCTGCAGGTGACCCCAGATGGAACTCAGTGGGAGGCCAGACAGAGGTGTGCGCCTCCCAGTGAGTCAGGCCTTGCCTGGCTCCATCCCCGCCCGCCCAGCCTCTGACACCCCCTAAATCCCCTGTCTCCCCAGAGGAAGTCAGGCCTGTAGCCCGGCTTCCTGCCATTATGCCATTTTTACAGCCTGGACTTGATTTAGGTGTTACGTTCTTGCTAAGAATATGCCCTGACACTTGAAAGGAACCTTTATTATTGTCCTAATTTGTGAAGAATTAGTTGTTACTTTTTTTTCCCTTTCCCTTCACCCC
The DNA here is from genome assembly GCA_004024625.1 of Mellivora capensis. Classification (NCBI taxonomy): domain Eukaryota; kingdom Metazoa; phylum Chordata; class Mammalia; order Carnivora; family Mustelidae; genus Mellivora; species Mellivora capensis. The sequence goes on from PISX010003696.1 coordinate 107,410, forward strand.
TTTCTTCTCCGCAGGGTCAGGCTGGAGCTGTGTTATTGTTGTTAAATTTAGATCGGGAACTATATTGGGCCCGGCCTGGTGTCCCCATGCTTTCACTTCTTACAACAGGAAGGCAGGTCCCAGCTGGGGAGTTTCAGAGAAAGCCAAGAAGCTGCTCTGAAGACCTCTGGAAATGTGTTTCGGTGGAAACCACTAGAGGTGCGTAGGAGGGACTGGGTTCGGAGAGCATCTTTGCGTGGTGGTTGCACTGAAAGACTTTTTCTGACCTCCTGGACACCCTACTGAGCCTGATCTGCCTTCCTGGTGGGTTAGAGTGAGCCAGGTGAGAACCGTACTGTGTGGGTTCAAATCTTGGCTCTGCCGCTTTCCAGCAGTGTGTTCTGGGACAGGCCTACGTGCTCGGCTTCCTCTTTGCTCTAGTGTCCCCATCTGTGAAATGGGCACACTGCTGTTATCTATCTGCTAAGGCTGGTGGTGGATTCCATGGGCTAGCATGCATAGAGAACCCGAGGCCTGGTCCGTGGATACTTGTTATAGCTCAGTTCCCCAGCAGACTGGGCTGCTGCGTCCACTACGAATGTGTAAGAAAAGAACCCAGAGTCCATCGCCTTCTAGATCTGTGACCTCTCACTAACTCATTTTCCTCATCTCCTAAAAAAAGGAATAATATTTGTGCCTATAACCCATAAGGTTGGATGTTAAATGAGATAGTTAGTGCCCAGCATATAGTACGTGCTTATACACATTAGCTGAGTTTTATTATTTCCTGATACAAGAATCCCAATAAATCCTTAGGTCTTCGGGGTGCCTGGGTGGCTCGGTCAGTTAAGTTAAGCCTCCGACTCTTGGCTTGGGCTTAGGTTGTGATCTCAGGGTCGTGAGATGGAGCCCCACATCAGGCTTCCTGCTCAGAGTGGAGTCTGCTTAAAGATTCCCTCTCCCTCTCCCTTGGCCCCTCCCCCCACTCGTGCTCAAACACTCTTTCTTTCAAATAAATAAATAAATCTTTGGGGAAAAAAAATCCCCTAGTTTTGCTGTCACTTACCAAAAGATTTCCTTTCCATTTCCCCAACACACCAGATAGCTCCTCCCTCTGTGGGTCTCTTTGCCAGAAACCCTCTCCCTGTTCCATACCCACATGACTTCCTTCCTTAAAGTCTTAAATTACCACTTTGGTCATAGAAGGCCTCCTCTGACTGTCCACCTAAGATTGCATTCCTCCCCTGCCTACAACAGACTATGCTACCATCTGATTTTTCCACGTGGCCTTCTTTGACATTTGTATACATCTGGTCTAATGCAGTTCATTAATTCATCTTGCTAATCACGCCCCCCACACACACACAGAATGTGGACTCCTGAGGGCAGAGACCTTGATCAGTAGGTTTATGCCATGTCCCCAGGACAGTGACACACAGCAAGCTTTCAATGAGTGTTTGTTGAATGAATAAAGATTGAAGAATCTGTGTAAGGAAGGACAGGTCTGCTTCTCCCATTGCCATTGCCATAGGGAGCTCCGAGAAAGTTATTGGTCCTTCTCCAGCTGAAAGAGCTAAGAGCTCAGAGAGGTAAACACTCCTCAGGTCACACAGCTAACAGTAGCATACCCGTAAATAGCGCCCATACGTGGCAAGGACTGTCCTAGACATTCATTTCCTAGGGCTACAGCTTGAAAGTGTAGCTGAAACTGATGGCTGAAATAATAGAAATATATCCTCTCACCGTTCTAAAAGCTAGAAGCCCAAGATCGATGTGTCTTTGGGGCCGTGCTCCCTTTGGGGGAACTGGGGAAGTATCTTCTCCAAGCTTCTTTCTTACCTCCTGCATGAATCTGTACATGGTGTCCTCCTTAGGTGCATGCCTATGTTGGAATTCCCCTCTTCTATAAGGACACCACTCCAGTCGGACTAGGCGCCCGGCTACTCCAGTGTGACTCATCCTAACCAACTACATCCGCAACAGCCCTATTTCCAAGTAAGTTCACGTTCTGAGGTTTCGGGAGTTGGGACTCTAATGTATGAAATTTGGGGGGACGTTGTTCAAGACATAGCACCTCTAGAGAAGGCAGCAAGGGGGGAGTGCAGAGTTGATGGAGATTGGCAGGTGGCAGTTCCCCTCCCTCCCCCTTCCCTGCCTGCCTCATCCACCTGGACAGACGGCAGGAGCCAGCTGTCGTCGGAGCTGAAGGAGGCTGCTGAGAAGGGCAGAAAAATGGTTCCTTCGAGGACCTTACAGATTTCCCCTGCACGGCAAGACCTTCCCACTGCCTCTTGAGTGTGGGGGCGAGGCTCAAGCAGAGATATAAATATCTCTCACCCTTTCTCATATTTCAGGAGCCGATCAGTAACCGAAGGGGACCCAGGTTGATGGTTGTGGGAGGTGCAGGGGGGTGTCGGGAGAAATGGAGAAAAGGCGCCTGGAGTCCTGACTCCCTGGCCACCCAGCCAAGGGACCAGTGGTGACTGCACGGGACACCCGCCACCCGCCACGGTCCCGGCCAAGGACAGCATGAAGCCAGGCTAGTGTCCAACACAGACAGTCTAGGCTTGGCTGGTTTGGGATCCTCATCGGGATTTTAATGAGCATTTGCTCTCCTGCAGACGTTGCCCTTGAATTAGCACACAGTCCTCCCCCATCCCCCAAGAAGTAGGTATTATTAGTCCCCGAGTATGAACGAAGAAGTTGAGACTCAAGGAGAAGCAGCAAAGCCAGGAGTTTTGTCTGGCCTCCAAGCCCATGCTGTTCACCCTATGGAAAACCCTTTCTGAAGGTAGAAAACTTCCAGTTCACTTCCCCAGCCACTTCGCTTTTCTCTAAACAGAAGCCCAATGTCCGACAGACTTGGCTTGAACTTCAGGTAGACTCACCTTGTCTGTCTGCAGCCACCATCCCCGGGCGGGTCTCATCATCTTTGTGTAACTGTGCACGGCCAGAGTTTGCTTTCCTCCCCTGGGAATCTGTGATACCTGAGCAGCTGGGGACTCCCTCGGTGTGTCTCAGCTCTGCTGACTGTGTACCTCTCCTTGTTTATGTAGCATGAGATAAATTTGGGCAACTACTAGCTGGCATGTTCTCTTAGGGTTTCCAGGAGTCTGTGCGTGTGACAGAATTGGTTTCCTCTGTGTGTGTGTGTAGATGTGTGCACAGGCATGGTTCCCTACGTACTTCAGCGTCTGCGTACGCCGGGATGGCTCAAGGTTCTGAGTGAGTACACCTGGATATTTATTATCTGAACGTCTGGGTTTCTGGCTTTTCCATTTCTCCGCGCACTTATATGTGCTTGTCTGTGTACCCCTAAGTGCCTCTAGAGGATGTGATCTTATGTGTCTATACTCCCGGAGGCTTGTGTATCTTTCCCCCTCTTCTTCTTCCAAGAAGATAGGATGTTTCCCATCGTCGCACATCTTTGAACTTGTCAAGACGAGACCCACAGGTTAAACATTCACGATCTAAACCACAGCTTGGCAAACTCCCTTAAAAAGGGTCAGACGGTAAATATTTCAAGCTTTGCAAGCCTTGCAGTCTGTGTCATATCTACTAAGCTCTGCCTTTGCAACGTCCAAGCAACCATACACAACATGTACCTCAGTGTGGGTGTGCTCCCCTAAGACTTATTTTGCGGACACCAAAATTGGGATTTCATAGAATTTTCACATATGGTGAAATCTTCTTTTATTGTTTGCAACCATTTAAAGAGATGAAAATCATGCCTAGCTCAGGTGCTGTCAAACACAAACAGGTGCTGGGCAGATCTGGCCCATGAGCTATAGCTTGTGGACACATCAGACCGGCTTGATTCCTTCGGTCTCTGCCGGGGTTGGCAGAGCGGTGCATCAGGGCTGATTGGACTAGCACGTGGACCTCTGGGGACCAGCCCCTCACCCCCGAGGGCACGGATCCCCAGTCCCCGAGGGTTTATTGAGGGTCCTGTTGGCTGGGCGTTGAGGCAGGAATCTTGGTAGCCAGAGACCTTGTGTTGAGAGTAGAACGGAATCCCAGCACTGCCACCTGCCAGCCTCATACCTTTGTGCAGGTGACCTCTCGAGACTCACTTTCCCCATCTGTAAAATGGGGCTATTAACTGACCATTCTTCCTGGGTCATCGTGCAACCTTGAAGACATGAAGAGCACCCACTTTGCATAATTCCCACCGAGTAGACACTGCTCAGAAAATTTGGCCCCACTGATGGTCATTGCCGAATACAGTGAACCCCTGCACTGGGGAAGAAGGGTTTCTGTTATGTTGGTCTGTGCCCTGTGATTGTGCTTTCCTGCTCTTCTCAGGCTCCTCCTAACCTCCGGAATTTCTCCTAGATTCCCCAGATAAAAATCCAGGTAATGATTGCCTTTGTCCCCTTAATTAGACATTTCAGTAGCTGTTGCTGAGATAATAGAGCAATTGTCTGTTAGAAATACTGCCCCCCCCCCCAAAAGAAATACCGGCCCCTGGGTTTTCATATCCCGACTTCTCTGGGGTGGCAGATGGGGGCATCTCTCTGCTCCCCTGCCCCATTCCCCAGGGAGAAGAGACAGGGGAGGTCAGGGATCATGGAAAAGAACTTCTTAGGGAAGATGCAGGCAGGTGGGGAAAAGAACCGAGCCTGCAAGCTTGCTCCACAGCCCTAAGGAAAGACCTGTTCCTGGGACCACGGCTTCCTGCTGATGGTCTTTTACCTGACATTGCCTCCTGCAGGATTTCCCACACCACTGTCCCATGACATTCCCACTTCACTTGCAGCTTTTTGCTTTTTACTGTGACTTGGGCCAACAAATGAGCCTCTCTGAGCCTCAGTTTTCTCATCTGTTCAGTGGGTCCACTAAGAACTTGGAGATTCCATTTTGTCCAGACAAAGCTTCCCTCAAATCTTCCTTCATTGTTACACTATCCTGCTCAATAACTTTCAATAGCTTCCTCCTACCCTGGGAGTAAAGTCTGAGTATTTTGTCCCTGAATTCAAGGCTTTCCGTTCTGTGTTTTGGACCTACTTTTTCCTATCCAAACTATCTGCTCTACTCAGACCTTTTTCTCCCTGCAGGGCCCCACCATGTCATGTACTTTCAACTCCCTGGCCTCTGCTCGCAAGGCCCCCGATGCACGGAGGGCCTTTCCCTGCTTCTGCTGCCTCTGTCGTAACTTGTCCTCCCTGTCCCACAACTAGCTAGAACAAGCCACTTTGCCTCTTGCATCAGACTTGATGTCTGTAAAGGAGAAATCATGAGACAGTGTCCTCAGAGTGCTGTATCCGAGTGGGTAAAACATCACACTTTAGGGCCAGAGCTCAGCACCTGCTCCCCGGTTCCCACGCGGTCAGCTGTTACTCCTATTGCTGGAGCTAAAATCCTGCTCTCCCTCCATCAGATACCACCTCCCCAATGTCGGATTCGATTCTTCATGGCTCCAGGGGGAACCTGGTGTCTGAAGCTCCATCGAGCAGCCCAGCAGCCTGGACATTTTGCTTCCGAGCCCCACACAAGGCTTGAGGACAGGAGCCCTCGTTAATATGTCTCGTTCCTTGTTCTGTGTCTTCGCATGACTCCGGTGCCGCTGCTGAGATCCAGGGCCTGTGTTGCAAGTTCCTGAATTCCAAGGCCGAGAGCAGCCCTGTGAGCAGGGAAGGTCATTGAAAGGATCCTCAGAAGAGAAAGCTGGGTACGGCTGCTCGAGGGATCTAGTCCAGCTTTGCCAGATACTAGAGAAGAAAAGGAGGCAGGGAACATGCTCTATGAAGTATAGTGGTTCTTTTCATGCATCCTCAGCTTTAGACTCTGCAAAGCAAGTGTAGTCAGATAACCTCCCTCAGCTAAGACTCCAGCACCGCTCTGAAGAAGTTCAATCCATCCCTTCTGCCATGGGGACAAACTGTGGCTCAGAAAGGTTAAGTGAATGACCTAGGCTCACCCAGCAAGTGAAGAACAGCAATGAGGCTTGAACTGAAATCATCTTCCCTCAAACACAAACACTTTCAAATCGTTGGACTTCCTGTGGCAGGAACCGGACTTTTTAGCTGAGCGAGTGGCCATAAATGACTACCTTGTCCAAATTCCTGTGCGGCCAGATGTGGTTCTCAGGCTGCTCTGGCCAATGAAATAAAAGCAGAGCCAATGTATGGGAACCTTAGGAAGACTGCTTAAAGGGAGCTGACCCAGCTGGGAGAAGACTGGTTTGCTCTCTGCCATCTTTCCTTCTTCTTTGGGGGCTGCAACAGGAATGTGATGGCTGGAGCTCCAGCAGTCATTTTGAACCATGAAGCAACCTCCTGGTTGAAAAAAAAAAAAAGTGCCCTGTGTTCCTGATGTCACCATTCACCTGCCCCGTTGGCTTCGAACTGCTACCTCCAAGGGCTGTTAGATGCTAGAGAAATTAACTTCTATCTTGTTGAACCCACTGTCATGTTGGTTTTGTTACCTTGTATATCTGCTTCTGATATACTTCTGCCTTCTATATCTGCTCTGATTCAGACTCTTTTTGTGTGTCCTTGTGGCATTCTATATGTCCCCTTCATAAGACTCATCACCTTGTTATCTTATCAATACGTCCCATAGCATGCAGTTCCATGAAGGAAGGGACAGTGCATCTCCTTTATGTGCTGTCATTCCCTACCAGGTGACAGAGGGCTAGGCTCGAGGGGGTACTGATGATTAGTTACAGAATGGGCAAGTACCCCTTGTTCTGAGCTCCTCCACCAGGTCACAACCAGTTAACCTGGGGAGAGAGCTCTGTGCCTTTTCCTTTTGGCCTCAGGCACTAATATTTCCTCTCACCAGTTGGTTCTTGTTCTTGCAAAAGCCAGGACTATCAGGATGAACCAACCCAGCTGGGAAGAACCAAATTCGACCTGCAGAAAGCACATGCTTCCCTTTGTCCTCAAGTCTGCATCCTGTGTCTTCTAAGTCACTTGTATGCTCAGCTATAAGAATAAATCGAAGACAGAGGGTCCAAAGGAGTGACTTCCTTCTCTGATGTGCTTCCTGTTTACTACTAAGGAACAAGGTATACTTCAGGGTGAGGGAGTGTAGATGGAAGAGTTAGGGCTTCCTCAAGTCATTCCTTTGGCATCACCACCAAGACACAGCACTGGGAGTCAGTACTACCCAGCCTCGTTCCCTAGATCTGCTGCTCCCTACCTGTGCGACCAGAGGAATCTGCAAAATGGGAACAGTTCTAGTGCCTGCAGAGCAGGTTTGTTGAGGGGATTTTAAGAGGGAACTTGAGCACAAGACATGGCATAGCATAAATTCCCCTAAATACGGAACTTTTCTCATATTTGTATTTACTAGAATCCATTTAGAAAAGGCTTGCTGCCGGGACTGTTTTATAACTCTGATCCCATTCAGGGGTTTCTGAAAACTTCCAGATGGGCTGAAAATTGACTGTGATGGATGATGGCGCCGAATTGGGAAGAAATAATTCATTCTCTACCAGCCATACAGATGATGTACAATGTAAAGTGCTCCTGTCTAGCCTCGCTGCCCCTCCCCCGCTAAGCTTCTCTTATTCTCTTAGCAGGTGTTCATTATTCCCTTGCCACACATCCATACAAGCAGGTCTGGATTTATCAAAGGACAGGGAGGGTTTGATGTTTGGGCTGGGCTATGCATACAAGAGTCTTTCAGCAGACAGACCGGCTTTCATAGCGGCCTTGCGGATGGCAAAGGGCTAATCCTTTTACCAGGTTCTAAGTTGAAAGAACTCTGATGTGGGTTTGGTGAGGGACCCCAGAATCCATCATTTGCTTTGCAGATCTCTGTTTCCCGCAGGCTCCTGGCTGCATTTTGTTCAGAATCAAATCCAAGTAAAACTCGGTTAAGGCATGGGGCACGCTCAAGAAGCATGTAGAATAAACCGACCAGGACACTTTGGTTTCTCCAAGACTCCAGATCTTCAGCGGTGCAGGTCAGCCAACAGGAGATGGGGATACCCAACCGACGCTGGCAAAGACAGTCGCATCTAACAAACACGGCGGTGCCTAACGTTATCTGGTGCGGGCTGATGGGAGTCTACGGTGCTTAATGAGAAAGTGCGGGCCTGCCATCCCAGCCAAATAAGCTGAACATTTTCAAAATTGAGGTGAATTTGCATACCATAAAAGGAACCACTTTTAAGTGTACAGTTCAGAGGCATTTATAATTCAGAGGAAGTTTGCAATGTTATACCATTTCCATCCCTAATTCACAATATTGTACAATCTCCATCCCTACCTAGTTACAAGACACGTCATCACCCCAAAAGAAAACCCTGTGTCCATTCCCATTTCCTCCTCCCCTCGGGCCTCGGGAGCCACCAATCTGTTTTCTGTCTCTATGGATCTGTCTATTTCAGACATTTTCATATAAACAGAATCATACTATAAATGACTTTTTGTATTGGGTCTCTATCACTGGATAACGTTATCTAGGTTCATCCATGTTGTAAGACATGTCTCAGAATTCTGTTCCTTTTTATGGATGCACAATATTTTGTTGTATGGACATACCACAGTTTATTTATCCGTTCATCCATTCATGGACATGGGAATTGTTTTCATCTTCTGGTTATTGTGAATAATGCTGCTACAAACATTCCTGTATAGGCATTTGCTTTGAGTCTCTACGTTTTTGGGGGGGGTATATCCATAGGGCCCAAATTACTGGCTCACATGAAAATTCTGTGTTTAACCTTTTGAGCAATCAATCAGTAGACTTGTGTTTGTGCTGTTGTGAGACACTTTCCAAAACACCCTGAGAGCTCAGGCTACAGAGAGCTAAGCCAAAGAAGTTGGGGTTATTGTTATTATGATGTTTTTGGATCCCATAGGTACTAGAGAAAAGTTCACCCTGGATACTCAGAATTTTCCATTTTGCACAAAACACTTCCTTTTGCCCTATTCACCCATAATCTTCGCAGCAGTTGGTTTTGGGTAGAGAGCAGAAAATAGGTGCTAATTCTCCCGGGAATCTGTGGGTCTGGTGGGCCGTTCTCCACATGATCCCATCTGTTGCTATGCCAAGCAGGTGTCTGAGCAGATCTCAAGTGCACCTGGTCAGTAGGAGTCTGGAGCTTTCTGGGTCTATGTTGGCTGGAAAAAATTATCAGTGAGTAGCTCCTTACAGGGTAGGGAAGCCACCTGCCAGGAACATCAAAGTCGTTACCTCTAAGTGTTGAGCCATGAGCTAACTTCCTCACCCGGGAGGGTTTTCTCAGCCGGGAACTAGCACTCTGTCATGTAAGCTGAGATTAGAAGAAACCAAACCGAATTCTTCATGGATGAGGGTCCTAGGAAGAGCCAAGATGAGTATCTGTTGGCTTCTCCATCTTCTTCTGTTTTTTCTTCTCAACCCCTCACGAGACCATAAATTCCTAAGAGGAATTTATTTAGAGGCCATATTTTCACTGTTTTTATTGCCAGTTACATGCACACAGCAGCTGCTCAGTAAATGCATAACGAGTGCATGAATGTGGAAGTGCTCGATAAATGCATAATGAGTGCCTAAATGCATTCATTAGTGACTTCTTATCTTCTCGAAGGCCCTGGATAAGTGAGAGGATAATATAAAATACAGAGCATATCCGTTTCTATCAGGAAGAGGTTCTGGGTAGCTCTGCTTCTGGGCAGAAGAAAGAAATTCAAAAGCAGTGTTCCAAGCTCCGCTGATAGACGATACAAATACTCCAAGCACTTAAGGCCTTTCCACCTGTTGATCCTGCTGCCTGGATGCTTTTTCCATTGGCATGGTGCACATTCTCAGTTCCTTCACTTCCCTGCTTAGATGTCCAACATGAAGGCTTTTCCTGACTACCAACATGAAATAGCGTTCCCTTTTCCAGTTACTATTTGACCCATCTAAAAGAATCTATACAGCATCTAGCTAAATTCTGAAGGCGCGATAATACAGGAAACCCCTGTGAGTCCACTACTTAAGAGCTAAAACACAGCTGTCTCTGCTGATCCCGCCTCTGGTCTCCACCCAAGGCCATCCTCCTCCCCGACCCCCATTCCGCTCGGGTGGATTTTCACCCTTTGCCTATATTTAAGTATTACGTAGCATTTATTGCCACCTGACACATCCCTGTTTGTTTGTGTGTTTGCTATCTTTCTTCCCCCAAATCTAAAGCTCCGAGAGGCCAAGGAAATTATCTGTTTGGTTCTTTAGTGTATCCACAGAGTAAGCTCTAAGTAAATATTTACTGAATGAATGAGTCTAGGTTGTGCAGATTCTTCCTTATCCATGATAGCCATTTCAAGGGCAAGAGAGAACTGTATCTTGCCTTTTCTTTAAACCTGGGCTCCTTGAAGGTGGGCATTGTATCTGATAATGACGGGGCACTGACTTTGGGAGATGGACCCAACTCGGGTCCCATTGGGTCCTTTTGTCCCTGTGTGATGTTGGGTTAGTCTGTTTGGACTCCTTCCTTTGTAGAAGGAGGGAAATGATAGCATCTATCGAATGAAGGGCACATGGTCAGCACTCGATAAACAATAGTCAGTTTTTATACCCAAGTCCTTCCCAAGAAATGCTTTTCTTGTGCTCGGAGTGGGTATTTGGGCAGCCTTGAGGCTCACCACTGCTGTGATTCTTTTCTGTAGGGAAGAGGATTAGAAGCAAGAACTTTAGAGACAGGATGTGGCCCTCTCTACCTCCCAGGCCTGCAGCCCCAACCCCACCCCTTCCCTGGCATCTTGGGGGTAGGCTACGTAACTCATCACAGTTCTGGGACTCTCTTTGCTCCCAGGTATCTGTATGTATTCCGTTTTTTTTTCCCACAATACCTTCAACTTCCAGCCCTCAACCCTTCTTCAGCCTTCAAGACTCAAGCTGCTGCCTCTGGAACCATTTCTTCTCTCTGTGCCCAGATTGGGTTAGGTATCTCTTCTGGGCTCCCCAGTTCAATCACCCAACCACTCCTCTGCACTGTATTTATTACTTCATTTTTCCCTTCACGCCACGAGCACTTTGGTTCTGGGTCTGCCTTTTGTCTCCACCTCTCAGCATCCAGACCACAAAGGCATCCCAAGCAATGAGTGGAGGGAATGAATGATAGGGGACCTTCTGCTTCCTGTCATCACCCAGTGAGGATGTTGATGGGGACCCCAAGAAAGGGTGGGTCTCCAGCTTTCCATGAATATTAGCTGTTCTTCTGAGCAGCTGGTTTGGTGTTGTGTGGATATTGGGAATGATGCACCTTCTGGATTTGCTGTTTTCATGTTGGCTGCCAGGAAACTGAGAGCCAGCTGCCCGGCCTGCCTGGCAAATGAATGGATCCCCTGCAAAGGGGCTGATCCTGCCTCTGACCTCCACTTTTGCTCTCAACTTCAGTGGTCTTGTCTGTCTTCAGAAGAAAGTCTCCTGAACTAGTTTTACCTTTGGTTACTATTGTTGCATTTTATGTGCCATTGGAAGTGGCCTCAAGACCTTCCTAGAGTAAAACAGAGAATGAACTAATTGTCTAGATTCATTTAGGACCCATGGGGGCTCAAATGAAGATATCAGGAGGTTTATGTACTTCTGGAGGCTCGGGGGATGTCTGTGGGTTCCCTCTCATGTCCAGCTGCCAGAGGGCATTCAAAACCCTCTCTGACCCCTGCTTCCATCCTCACATCCCCTTCTGATTCTGCCTGTTCAGCATACCTCTTGTAAGGTCCCTGATGATTACATTTAGGGCCCATCTGGAAACTCCAGAATAATCTCCTTATCTCAAAATCTTTAAGCACACCTGCAATGTTTTTGAAGCCACATGAGGTCCTATAGTCACCCAGATCCCCAGGATGCAAGGAGTTAGGGAGTAGACACCCCTGGGGGGCATTATTCTGCTTGCCACACAGTCCAGCCAGTCTGACCTGAACGTGGCTCTGCATCTGGGGTTCTCCTCCGGTAGCATAGTCATTGGTCTTTAAGACCTTTTCATAGGACCGGTGATCAAAACCAAGATGGAAATTTTACTTTTGTAATTCAGTCTTGCTGGGGAAATTGGAGAGTCATTTTCAATGAACTGGAGCAGTCTGTCTGTCCTGAGCCCATGTCTCAGTGGCTTCCCTCTTCTTCTTCTTCTGTTGGTTTTAACCAACTGAGCCACCCAGGCGTCCCTCTTCTGTTGGTTTTACCAAGATGTGCCCAGGGCCCTGAAACAATCCCCTCCCCCCACCCCAAGTTCAAAACCTGCAAGGTTTCCCATGAGTGCCCTGAAGTTGACACCTCTGATGGTGACTTGGAAGCATGGCTGAAACCCAGTTTTCATTATAACCAGCAGAAGAAGTGTTGTCTTGGCAGAGAGGCTAAAACATTTTGAAATCAGTTCTTGACAATTCAGCTCCCAAGGGAAAGCCCAGCTTGCCTTTCTGGTTTGCCATGTTTAAACCTCCTTTTGATGACTCTGTGCAAGTCTGACCTTCGAGGGTACTGTCAGCCAGGATGCTCTGAACAATTGGCCCTTCTCCTTCCTGTTGTGATTTTCTTCACCCGAATGCTCCCCGGGTCGCCCCTGGCAACCCTCCTTCCTTCCCCTGCCTAGACTTACTTGCTCTGTTGAATCCAGTCACTCCAATCGATCATGCAGATATTTCTGGATGTTGCAATCAGATTCCAGGCCCCCGTGGGAGCATATAGCATTATGTGTCATCTCTGTTCCTGTAGGGCTAATTCCAGACACTGCTGTGATGGAGAAATCTGATGGTCCTTTCCAAAAACAAAAAGTTTAAGAACTCTGACTCTGACTGTGTCTCTCTTAGAAGATCGCTGTTTTCCAACAGAGCCTGGTTTGAGTCTCCGGCTTTGCTTCTTGGCTGTATAACTTTAGAAAGTTACCTGAGCTGGTTAAATTTCAGTTTCTTTATCTGGGGATGCAGTGGGAGCACGTGGGGGCAGCACACACACATACATACACATGCGTGTACATGTGTGACACAAAAGGGCAGATTTGCATGATAGCAAAAATGCATTCTTGAGCCTTGATATCTCCTACAAATCTTGAAGTACATACAGAGAAACATGGGTGGGCAGGGGAAAAACTTATACTCAAATAATTGGGTTATGCTACTATTTATCAGCTGAGTATTAGGACTTGTTTTTTCTCTGCCTCAGTTGACCCATCAGTAAAGTGGCCATGACAATGTTACCTTCAGAGCTGGTTGGGAGTTTGATTTAATTCGTGCTGGGATAAGCCATTATTACCTTTATTATCATTCTACAGGATAGAGGTAATCATTACAGATCAAAGCATTGGATGGTAGAAGGAGTTCAATAAATGCTGATTATCATTATCATGGACAATCATTCTTTGTATTTGGGGCTGAATTTAAGAAAAGGGTAATATGGGTAGTGTGGGAGATTGATGCAGAAGATGTACATTTTCTAAAGTGGTGGAAATGCTCAGAGGAGACAAAAGGAACAAGAGTTTTCATATAGGTGGAAACAACTGGTGCAAAGTGCTTTACGACTGTGATCGAGAAGCCTCATCCATGTGTCAGAATGTCTGCACTGCAGAAGATAAATGATACAAGTAATTAAAGAAACATTGAGCTGATATGAACATTTTGCCTTTTAGCTCATCATAAGCTAGTAGCGCTTTTCGTTGGTCAATATTTACCTCCTGCATTGAGAAATGAGAGTCAATACTTACTTCCTATTGTTAGGACATCTATTTTCTGTACACTACACGTAAGCGGCCTATACACACAGGCACCAATACATTAATAGCTATATCAATAGAAAATCAACAATAATCATTTATTTTTAATGGCCATCACCACTGAAACACCAACAGTGCAATATGCTCAAGACAAAGAGGAACACTTAGCATGATAGATGTCTGTGGATAATTGATTTAGGTTAACAACTTCCTTTCCTAATGGTGCTAATTGCGTTAATCAACGGGCTGATTTCATCAGAGGCTTTCAGAGGCCCATCCTGCAGGTTGCCAGCTCTTTCTCTGGTTGATGAGTTAGTTCCCCAGGTGCAGACACCCATGCTCAATTTATAATCTTCAGCAGGACTGTTTTAGTGATGACTTGGAGTCTAACCAGTTAACCCATTCAGCAGCCCATGGTCCTCCTATGATTTTGGGCCTGGTTAATTAGGTAGATGAGATTTGGCCCAGTGGATGGTGGGGGTGGTGCTGATGGTGTTGTTTTGGGCTTCCCAGAGTTGGGTGTTTTTTTCCCCCTTAAAATAGCCCCTCCAGGGACGCCTGGGTGGCTCAGTTGGTTGGACGACTGCTTTCGGCTCAGGTCATGATCCCGGAGACCCGGGATTGAGTCCCGCATCGGGCTCCCAGCTCCACGGGGAGTCTGCTTCTCCTTCTGACCTTCTCCTCGCTCATGCTCTCTCACTGCCTCTCTCTCTCAAATAAATAAATAAAATCTTAAAAAAAAAAAAAATAGCCCCTCCATTCACTCATCTTGGCTCTGTCATTTTGGTGAACATTCTATGCCACACCTGTGGACACTCTCTTGGGAGTTTAAATCTTGAGAGGCAGGATTCAAGGACTGGGAAGAAAATATACTTAGAACACATTAATTTCAGTGGGGGTGTCTAGACAAACCCATCCACCTGGTAGGTACCTGTGCTTGAGGCTGTCAGGAAATTCCTGGTTCCTGAACGTTCCCTTCAATTCTCTTGTGTTCTCCCGTATTCTCTCAATGGAGTCTTTTTGGACTTATGTTACTCAGAGTCAGCTTCTGCTGCCTGCTCCAATAGTCTTACCTGGTCTAGTTGTCAAACCAGCTTCCCAGTTCCAGTTGATGGATAGTGGCTAGATGGAATGCTGTGTTAAGAAAGACTCAGAGGATTCATCTAAGAACTGTGGAAATAGTATAGCACTCAGTTAGCAATGTCTGCTGAAGGTAAGTGTGGGGGGATTAGAAAAGGGGTAGAATATTACTAGTGTCAAAGATATGCCAAGAGCCTCAATACAGGGACAGGGACCCTAGAGCCAATGTGCCTGAGTTCACATCCCAGTTCTCCCCGTGTGATCTTGGACGAGTCACTTAACCTCCTGTACCTTAGTTTCCTCTACCCTACAGTGAGGATATCAGTTCCCCTTCCTCTAGGGTTACTATGATAATGAAGTAGGTTAATAACAAGAAAGGGCCTTAAAACCATATTTGGGACACAGTAGGGAATAAATAAAGTGTTATTTGGCACTACTGGTGTTGTGTTATTGTTATATTTGGGGCACAGATATGAGAGTTGAGCAGTGAATAAATGCCTGAATTCACAAAAGGATAAGTTGCTGTTTTGAGGTAAAATGATTCTAGAACATTCCACAGGTTAGAGTCTGTGACCATTGCCATTATTTTATTGATTTAGTTTTTTGATGTTATCTCTCTACTAGATGCCTCTGTTCAATTTGGGTCAAATTTAACTTTCCTCGGTTTTCTATAGGAGGTTAAACCACATGATCAAATTCTCCTGCACCCCAGCCCTCACTGCTGTATTTAAGCCAACTTTCCTTCTTGACATCTTGTCATTATTTTTTCTTTAAATAGGTCATTTTGAAAGTATTTACTTCTAGTTGATTCCTCTCACCCCTTGCTAATATGTGCTGCTGTTGTTATTGTGATAATCCATTTCAGTCCTCTTTCTAGAGCAAAAGCAGGAAAGGAGTTTACAAAACAATCTCTTGAAAGTTTCATTTGCTTAATTCTTGATAGGATGCTCGTTTAACAAATTTTAATCCTGACCCGGGAAATACTCCATATATGTATTGAATACATATAGTATCCCTCTATTACTTATGCATCCCCTTTCCATGACAACAGCTAATGTTTATTTCTCCGTTCTTATTTGTCAACCACTGTGCTGACCACTTTACATATATTTTCTCACTGGAACATCTCAAACCTAAGAGATTTTTTAAAGTAACACTCTTTCCATGCTCCCCCCCCCGGCCCATCTCATGTAAGGAAACTGAGGCACAGAGCAGTGCAGCCATCCCACTGCTGACTGTGGACAGAGCTGCAATAGGGACCCTGGGCTCCTTGATGGAAAAAGAAGGAAAATAAAAGCCATGTGAAATTCAACAGTTTTTGGACTAAGTTGAAGAATACATATTTTGGCCCAGGGACTTAATAACCATGGCTGGTGATTACTGGGGGCCTAGTCAGTGTCTGGCACCACCTTAGCTTCACCCCCATTTAATCCACACGGTGACTGTCGCAGGTCGGTGCTATTGTTGTCCCCACTGTACACATATAGAGGCAGAAACTTCACGTATTTTTGGGGGGCGCTCAGAACTAATACTCTGGCTGGAAACAAGACTTCGGGGGCAAGGGTTTATTAGGGAAGTTAATTAGGGAAGGTTTATTAGGAGGAGCAGTGGGTTGGGCAGGAGACAGAAGAGAAGGCAGTAAAGCAGGTCACCTCTGTAGGCAACAAGGGCTCTATCCAACCCTCCCAGGAGCCACCCCAATGTGTGGCGGCCATAATTCAGACCACCTCGCATGGGAGTCCAGACAGAGCCCTCAGGCTGAGTCTAGCGGACTACTTGCTGAAAGGGTAGAGGCCAAGGTAGGTGGGGAGGACTGATGGCATCTGCCATGCTCTGAGAAGTTCACTTCCTTACTCAGGCCCCCACAGCTACCACCTGCAACCAGGTTAAAGAGCCAAGTCCCTGACTGTTGAAATAATCTTAGGGAACCATCATGGCCTTCCTCTCTCCCTGGCCTTTCTTGTTTTACCCATTGTCTCCCCTCCACCCTGCCCAGGGTCCAGTCTGTGGTCCCTGCCAGCTCCAGGAGTCCACGAAGGCCCCAGCTTCCCTGAAGTCGGTCGTAAGACGCAATGGTGTTATCATATTTTTCCTTTACCAGTTTGAGGGACTTGTCTGAGACGCCGGCTCCTACTGATTTCTGATTCAAAAGTGATCACACTGCTGTTGCCTCCCTTCTCCCGAAGGCTGACCCATTAGTACGAGTATTGATTTTTAAAAATGAACCGGTTACTGAACCTATCTAAGAACTATTGAGCGTTCCATGTTTAAATATTTACTCTGCGCGATCCCAGCCTGTTGGTCCTTCCTTGTTTCTGACGTTGGATGGCTTGTTCCTTCTCGCAACTTCTATCTCTGCAGCTCCCTGAAGGGAACACTTGAAACCTTGCAACATTAGTGGACATGTGTCGGGAAGTGGGTGTCCAGCAAAGGTAATATTCACGGATGGGTGAGATTTAACATGGAATCTGGGCACCCGGCACACTCCGGCTCTTGTGGGGTAACCTTGATACCCTGTTTCACCCACGGCAGCCACCATTTGCTCACCGAGCCCGGCACACAGTGTTGAGAAAGTCCATGTAGGGAAGGCAGTTGTCCATTTGGTTTGACAATCGGTCATTTTAAATATTTCTTCCCATCCAGGATTGAAGATGTAAAACAGTTTCTCAAAAATTTGGGGTGAGGGTCACAGATTCCTTCGAGAATGTGGTAGAAGGGGATGAGCTTTCCCGTGTGACAACATCCCTTTGCCTTCAGTTTCTGTCCTGGGGATGCCTGGGGATCCAGGTCAAGAATTTAGGAAAGTTATTTCTGGAAGCTTTATCACTTTGCTTACCAAACTCCTAATAGGAAATTATTATTTTTTTCTTCCCATTTGTTTTCTAACACTTGAGCAGGGTGAAGGATATTGGTTAGCTGAACATTTTAGCTACTTAGGAATTTATGTTCTAAGTGCCAGCTTTGTGGGCTACTCAGCTACTTACAAGTTCACCTCACATGGACAGTTATAAGAAAACAGCCTCACTTTATATTCATAGGACAAACACAGCAGTCCTGCCTCTGTTTTTATTTTATTGGAAATTTCTCTACCAAGGTGAGAAATGATCCATGTCGGTAATCAACACTTGCTCTGACATATTAGTTCATCACCGCCACCCTGCCAAGCTCAGTGCATTACTTTATGGGGAACTAACTTTATTTATTGGAAGGCAGTTTGACGTCTGAGATACTGATTTGTTTTTTAGTTGTAAAATTAAAAAATATTTAATGTATATCTTTCTGATGCGACATGTAGTATATATAAATAGTGGGAAGCATATTAGATTATCTATGCATAATATTTTATTACATGTACACACATTTATTTTTATTTATTAAACACTTATTATACATTCTTATCTTAGTTCTTTTAATTCTTACAACAGCCCTATGAACCAGGTATTGCTGTGAGCCCCGTTTCTCAGAAGAGGAAAAGTAAGAATATCAATTTTCCCAAAGCAAGTCAAGTAGAAATTGGGGAAATCAGGATTTCATCAAAGTCTTTGACACCAAATCTCACTTGTTGAACTACAGTGCTATGGCCTCTACCCAGAAGTAGCTTTTGCTGACATCTATCTTTTAGATAATTTTTTAAAAACGCATTTAAAATAAAATTTTATTTTGTATTCTGCCCTTTTCCCTAATGTTATAAATATCTTTTGCATGTCAGTAAGAGCTTTTTATATCTCCTTAGTAGCTCCTTACTTGATACTTATCATTTTCCTGTTAATGGACTTTTAAGATATGTCCAGTTTCTTGTATTCTAAGTAACACTGTAAGGGACATCTTTAAGCAGGAGTATTTGTGTGGGTTGATTTTGAAAATCCAATTGTGGTTTTGAGATCCTTCCTTCCTTCCTTCCTTCCTTCCTTCCTTCCTTCCTTCCTTCCTTCCTTCCTTCTTTCCTCCTCTTGTTTTCTTTCACCTTTTTGGTAAATCATAGGGAAGTACATATATTTCAGGTCAAGATGAGTCTGAATTTAACCATATCTCTCTCCTGAGCCTGTTTCTCAAAGCACTTGACTTACCCTCTTTTCTCTGCCCAAGTAGGTTTTCACTTCCTTTTCAAAAACTGGGATGATATTTTGCAAAACATCTGAAGTATGGGCAATATCATGCTGTCTGTCTGTGCAGAGAACGCTAATGAGCAGATTACCCTCCAAAGCAGAAAGTCTAAACATATTTGATGATTGGCTTTGGAATGTGTCCTACAAATAAGAAGAGCATGGACTGGTTTTAGCCCATGGTGAACTGGCTTTTCATTCTCCCAAGTATTTACTACCCCCGATGGGTGAAGGATCAGAGAGAGAGAGAGAGTTGCTGTGCAGCTAAAGCAAAGCCACGTGGATATTTGCTTAAAAACCCACCTGTGCTTGGCTACCATTGTGTAGTTTCCTAGAGTGTACTGGCTTCCTGTCAGCTAGTCCTTATCCTCCAGTGGACTGGGAGTTTCTAGAAGTCACGACTATACATCTGGGACACTGTGGGATCTCCAGGGCCTTACAGCAATACTTGGCCTGTCCTGGGCATTCAGGACATCGTGTTGAAAGGAAGCCAACAGGTGAGCACCCTGGCCGTGGACAAGCTTGCAAATAAACACCGGGGTAATGACCCTGGTCATAGGAGTCATCGTAGGCTGGACGCCTTTTGGACTCCTTTTCCAAGTGTCATAAGGGAGGACCTTTTAGAACCATAGGACTGAATTGGAAATGGCTCTGACGTGGCCTCTGTGGTCACGGTGACAACCTTTGACTGACAAGGCCGAGGTGAGTTCTATCCTTGCTTTTTGGTTGCTCTACTCCATACACGAATTCTAGGCCCACCCAGGCGAGGCAGATTCCTGCCTGATCTGGTTGGTCCCCACCTGGTCAGAACCACCAGGGCTACATCCCCGGCTGTGAGGTGAGCTGTGTGATGCTGGGCAGGACAGGTCTGACAAGCGTGCCCCTGCCTCTTCTCCAACTGTTTTCTTCTTCTTTCTCTGTGAAGCCCGCCACAGAATGTCACAGACGGGACAGAAGGGTCTGGACGGAACCCTTCCCTGCTAGGAGGGGACACGCGTGGGTGACCTCCTGCTGCTCCTCTGAGGCCTGTCTCACTTCCTAGCTTGTTTTTACCTTCTGTACCTTCACAGGCTGTGGAGGCCGAGCATTAATTCATGGTGCTGTGAAATGTGCTGGGTCTTATCAAAGGATTACAGGTTAATACGCTCCTGCCTCACCTCCCTTACCTTTGGTCCTGGAGGCCGTGTTTACTGTGCGGGTTTGAACTTGAGGGAGGGGGCTGAGTGAGGAAAAAGGCAATTAAAGGCTCCCAGTTGCCTGCTGACCTGTTTGGAACAGGTAAGACTGGCCCAGGTGTGGACAGAGGGGCCCTTCCCCCACAGCCCTATCTCTGCAGGGAGATAAATTCACAGTTAATAAAGATAAGGCCTGGACAAATGCTATGAGCTAGGACGGCATTGGCGGGCCCCGCCGATCAAAGCCGATGGTGACTAATTCTCTTAGTGGGAAATATTGAGGGTCAGAGAAGGTTGGTGTCATGAGGTTGGTGAGGAAAAGCACCCCAGGTAGAAATGGCTTTGAACCTTTCCTCTGTCACTTAACGGCATTTCGGGCCAGTGTCTTGTCTTCTTTAAGTCTTAACCTTTTGAACTTCCATTCATTTGTTCCTCGGACATACCGAATACTTCCTGAGTGCCCAAATGCAGGCTTGGCATAGAGGGCATGATGGAAAAATAACAGATGTGCTGGCCTGATGAAGCAATGTCTAACGAGGAAGAGAGAGATTAACAAGACTTACAGCTCGCCCCACTCTTGTATTTGTCCATTCAATCCTCGTAACATCTCTCTGACCCGGTATGGTCCCATTTTATGGACAGGGAAACTGAGGCGCGTGTTCATGATGTAAATGACCCCAAACACCACAGCTGTGATCACAGTGGAAATTCACAAGCTAGTGGGAAACCACTAAGGTGGATGAGAGGACTGTTGTTACTCAGCTGCCTTTGGAAGTTTACCTGTTTGAGGGCTGTTGGCGGTTTCGGTCTATTTGGGTGTGTACGCCCGCGCTCCTCCAAAGTGAGGGGTCCGTGGACCAGCTGCATTGTCGCTGCCTGGGAGCTGGTTAGGAGTTCAGAATCTCTGGCTCTGCCCCAGACCGACTGCATCAATCTTGCTTGACAAGGCCCCGGGGAATCTGGGTGCCCGCTGGAATTTGAGAAATGTTTGTTATATGGGCAAATTATCCTTTCAACAGTATAATTAAAATAACAACTAGAAAGAACCCATGGAAACCTAACCCAGTCAGTGCCATTGTGTAACCTTAGAGTAATTGGGTCAAGAGGAACCTGCGAGATCCTTGTAGGACAGAAGCCTGAGCATCCCTACATGGGTTCGGCCCTTGTTTCTTTGGTCTCCCCTGGGATTCTGACGTCACTGCCGTGTCTTCCCTAGAGTGGGCCCTGGGCCTCAAAACCTTCTTGGCATGGAATCTCCTGAGCAGCTTCTCAAGCAGGAAGATTCAGGGCCCAACTCACTGAGATGCTCATTCCATTGGTGTGGGGCAGGGTCTAGGACTCTGCATATTTAATAAGCACCCCTCCCCCAACTGGATTCCGATGCTAAGGGCTTGAGAAACACAAACTGGAGC
Organism: Mellivora capensis; assembly: GCA_004024625.1. Taxonomy (NCBI): domain Eukaryota; kingdom Metazoa; phylum Chordata; class Mammalia; order Carnivora; family Mustelidae; genus Mellivora; species Mellivora capensis. Next base: position 128,783 of record PISX010003696.1, read on the forward strand.
CTTGTGCCTTTTTGTTGCATGCCTGAGCAGAGAGGTTGACCTGTAGATCACACTCTGTTGTGGGTGTAGGTAGGGTTAGGGTCAGTTCCTGGTCTAACTCTACCTCATTTTTTTCTACTCTCAAGGAAGCACCCCGAATGCAATCGAGAGTCATGTTATTGCTTGAGAACCATAGAGCTTTTCAGAACATTATATAAAGGATCACTCAGTTCAGTCAGAAACCCTGCAGTGGCTTCCCATTCACTTATGCTAAAATCCTACTCCTTACTGCGGCCTATAAGACCTTATGTGATCTGTCCCTGGCTTCCTCTTTGGCCTCATTCTCTACAGCAGCCTCTCTGGGTTCTGTCACTGTTAGCCTAACCGGCCACCTTGCTACTCCTCAGACTTACCAAGCCGGTTCCTACCAGAGGTTAGCCATAGGATCTCCCCCAAGGCTTTGCAGGCCCATCTCAGTTCAAATGGCAACTCCCTCAGAAGCCATCACTGGCCTACATTTTATCATCTTCATAGCCCTCATCACTATCAGGAATGATGATATGTCTCTCCATTAGGCATTTCCATCTTCAGATCATTTCTCATCTGTATCCCCAAGGCAGGGAAGAGTTTCCAACACATAGGAGATACTCAATGACCATCTGTTGGATGAATGAAGAAATGCAGGAACCTTGAGCATGTTTCTGTGAGGGGAGCCCACATGCCTCAGAGGGCTGGATGGGACAGCAGCCCACCCTTGCCAGCTGACTTGGTTTCCAGTTGCTGCTTTCGCCACTGGCCACCATGCGCTGGCTTGGAATGACCCAAGTCTCCTCTCTTACAGTTCTAGAGATGAGAATTTCCAAAACTGTGGTGTCTGCAGGGCTCTACTCTTTCCACGGGCCCTGGGGACAATCTGTTTCCTTGCCTTTTCCAGCTTCAGAGGCTGCTCGCCTTCCCAGGCTCATGGAGCCCTTCCAGTCTCCCAATCCAGAGCTCTGCTTGCCGGGTCCTCCTCTTGGACCTGGACTCTGCTGCCCTCTCATAAGGATCTTGTGATTACACCACACTCACCCAGATAATCCATCGTAGTCTCTCCATTCGGAGGTTTTTTCAATTAATGTGAATTAACTGACAGCTCCTTTTGTCATGAGAGGTAACACATTGACAGTTTCCAGGGATTCTGGAGGTTCGACTGGACACCTTTGGTGGGGGGCATTATTCTGACTTCTGCACCACCCCAAAGAGATGACTCAGGCATTCTTGGGGCTGCTGTCTGCTGTATAGACCTACTGTTGCTCACCCATCCCCAAGCTTCTCTCTCTCTTCCCGTGACGTGCCCTTCTGGGTTCCCTCCATTTGATTTACTCCAAGATGTCTTCTTGCCTCCTTCACCATCTTTCTTGGTACTTGGGATTATCAGACAGTTCATGCTGGACACATATTCATTTTTATCATCCATTTTTTTTTAACCATAGGACAGGGTTCCCCAGCATTTAAGATGTTCGTAGTCATCATTATCCATCTTTGACTTGCCACCCTAACACTAGTAGAATCGATGAGTGCAATAGGAGCCACACTATTTCTTTCTAAAAGATCCCAAATGATTTTTTTTTAGGGAAATGTTGTTTGTGTAACTTCTGTACCACTCATGGGGACCTGTGGATACTCTCAGGAGGGTCACCAAACCAGACCAGGGTCTTGGAACATCAGAGAATAAACACAAAATCAATTGTTCACACCCATTACCTGAAGAGATGGTTCCTTTCGTCCCCATCTCATAAGATGCCTCCCTAGAAGGGAAGAGGAAGTGGTTTGAGAAAATAAACCCAGCTCAGGGGTCCCGTGACTGGCCCATCCCAATGCCAGGGAGTAGTAAGCTGGCTTATGAGAAACATGTCTTGTTGAGAACCATTTTCTGTGGAGTCCAGTGGGACAAACTACAGTCCTGACTGGCTTCAGTGAAGAGCTTAGAACTAAGTACTAAAAACTTGCTCTCAATACCCTCCAGTTCCAAAGTTCTAGAACCTTCCCTACATCAGGTGCAGGCTTTTGAAAGGCCAGGTGGGATTCATGGAGAAGAGGTTAATCCTTATTGCTCTCAGGTCATCTCTCCTCAGATCTCTTCATAATTCGTGAGATACGTGGCTCCTGAGGACGGTGTCAAAGAGGGTGTGGCGCCCGTCTCCAGGCGTCCTGTCTCTTGCTCATGGTGCTATTATGCTCTGATTAGTATTAATAATTGATTTATACAGCACCTTTTACAATCCTGCAAGTGCTCTCTACAATCGGTCCCTGTGTGGACACACGCATCACTTCACTTCACCCTCATATGATAAGCAACCTCCCCATGGGGTGGGAGGTGGCGGCAGGCGCCAGTTACCCTGGTGGCGCCAATGACTTGACAAGGAGACAGTTTGATGCAGGAAGTAGAGCAGTGTCTTATCTCCTCTGGCTGGGGTGGGGGAGTGGGTGGAGGTGATTCTGGGCCTGTTATTAATTAGTGGAAGGATTCAACCCCCAAGAGGCCCAGGTGAGGGAAGTATCTTCTTGGCCATGGGATAAGGTCCATTTCCCTGAGTGACCTCATTATTTAGATGAAGAAAAAAACAACAAAAAAATGAGGTGCTGATGGAATAAAAGAATGCCACGGCAGAGTTGGAGAAAAACCAAGGCACTCGTGAATCCTATTAGCATTTTGTATGGGGCTGTGTGCCTTGGTTTCCTATGCCGAGGCGAAGGAGAAGGTGGAGGTGGTCATCCAAGGCTCAGGCCATTGGCCGCCATATTTTGTGGAGCTTAAGATGCTCATATGGTATGTTTTGAGGCATCCTCAGCTAGTGTTTGGAGGGAGCTGAGGTCTTGCAGGGCCTCTGTGGAGATCATTTTGATGTAATTCTGACTGCTTGAAGTCACTTAAGATCTTTGCTTGTATTTTGAGAATCTCTGCATCATGCCTTTGAAGAACATGGGTTCTGGAATAAGTTGATTTTCTGGGTAACTGCGGGAAAGTCACAGTACTTCCTTCAGGTTTCTCATCTGGAAAATGGGGATACTAAGTGTCCCCAGTTCCCAGCAGTGAATCCCACTGCCGGGTACATGGAAAGTGCTCTGTAAAACTAAGCTATTTCTTATTTTATCTTCATGATGGTTATCAACATGTTTACTATCGTTCTTAAAAAGCAGTGCTCTCCTAGGAGAAATGACACATCCTGGTAGGTCAAAAAGCAGTCCAGTCTCCCAGAAGGGAGCCATGAGACACGGAGCTCTATGGTTGCTCAGACACTGGTGCCATGCACTCCAGTGGGTCAGTGGAGAGAACGCAGACTCACCCAGGAGCAAAGGTCAAGCATACGACTGAGTCAGAGCTCTTGGGTGGCCAAGCAGAAAAACCCAGAGAACAAGAATAAAATAAGTCAGGCAATGGGGTGTGGACTGAGATGAGAGAGGAGCTAGGATGTGTAGAGAAATGTCAAGATTGGGATTTTCCAAGTCTGTTCTACTGACCACCAGTTCACTGGTTTGCGCTCCATGAGCAAAGACCACCATGGCCAAATAAGTGGGGAGACTGCAGCATGTTCTTCCTCCCTCTGGGGGAAGCCACCAAGTTTATCCATGAAGCAAAACTCTGAGAAGTCCTGCGATAAGTTCACTGAATTCGGTATATCTCAAAACCTATTCGGTATATACCAAACCTATTTAACTCTTCAACACCTCCTTTTATCTGATTTGATTTCATAAAATAAGACATACTTTCTCTGAATATACTTTGGGAGAGATTTAAATGAAGAGAATTTGGAAGAATTGTATTCTCCAGTGTTGGAGGGAAAAATGATTTTGTTTCTTGTCTCTGTGTTGTTAGCTAAATATCATTTAAAACAAAACAAAACAACCCATGGAATGGGAGAAGATATTTGCAAATGACAGTACAGACAAAAGGTTGATATTCAGGATCTATAAAGAACTTCTCAAACTCAACACATGCAAAACAGACAATCATATCAAAAAATGGGCAGAAGATATGAACAGACACTTCTCCAATGAAGACATACAAATGGCTATCAGACACATGAAAAAATGTTCATCATCACTAGCCATCAGAGAGATACAAATTAAAACCACATTGAGATACCACCTCACACCAGTTAGAATGGCCAAAATCTGCAAGACAGGAAACAATGTGTGTTGGAGAGGATGTGGAGAAAGGGGAACCCTCCTACACTGTTGGTGGGAATGCAAGTTGGTGCAGCCACTCTGGAGAACAGTGTGGAGGTTCCTCAAGAAGTTAAAAATAGAGCTTCCCTATGACGCTGCAATTGCGCTACTGGGTATTTACCCCAAAGATACAGATGTGGTGAAAAGAAGGGCCATCTGTACCCCAATGTTTATAGCAGCAATGGCCACGGTCGCCAAACTGTGGAAAGAACCAAGATGCCCTTCAACAGACGAATGGATAAAGAA